>PVIR01031697.1:0-19371 GCA_004026965.1 Petromus typicus
TTTCCCCTGTAGCCTGCTCTCTGCCTGAACTCCCACATGTAACACCTGCCGGTGCTGACCTTCCCGCTCCCTTCTCTCCTCCATAAATCTTCCCACCAGAATTATCACTTTCCCCAACTTCAAAAGTAACCTACTTGGAACCATGGTAACTAACTAAGCCCTGATAAAAGTACTGCTAGCCCACTTGTTGATGTGTGTATCTGGTGTAAAAGTGAGGACATACATATATGTGTATGTGCATATGTGTGTACACACATCCTACATATTAAATAAGAGTGGATATCTCTTGTTGCCCATGCATTTTGTCAGGTGGGTGAGGAGCTGGCTGCTTGGTGACTACGTTAGTTGGCACCTCTCCCAAGTCTAGATAGCTTTTCCCTCCTTTGCATTTCTAACTAGCCTAACTGCAGAGTCTACTTGTGAAGGCAGAAACTGCTTTTAGTAAGATATTAATAAAGATCAATGAGGCCTTTATCTTTTCTTTTCCATATGTGTGGTGGCTCCTGTCCTTACAATGGCAGGATGACTGTCCGTAAATTCAGGGCAATATCATCACAGGTCTAAATGGAACTGAAAATATGGCGCCTTATGCGGGTCCATGAGAAATGCTAAGAAGACGCCGGCTGAGTCCCACCCCTCTCTTCACGAGTCACAGAATAGAGAAGGAGAAGGTTCCGCTTGCCAGGCCTGCCACTTGCCGGCCCTGGAGTGCAGTGGGAAAGACTATGAGTAATATTTGCACCTAGGCTTAGACTGAAGAACAGGCGTAACTTTCAGCGTCCTCGCTCCCAGAAGACAATGATGTTTCCAGAAGGGAGGACGAAGGCTGGCTGTCAAAACGAAAACAAGCCAGAGGCCCTCTACGTCCTCACCTCACTCCTCTGCTGTCTTCGGGCCCAGAGCCATCTCATTCCTCTTTCAGGCTCAAGGCTTACACTGAAGTGCGAATGCTCATTCTGTGGAGGTCTTGTTGGGATGAAGGAAAAAAAAGAGGAGTCCCACAGTAAGGAGTTAGAAGAGAAAATTACTCAGATATCCCAACACTTATGAGTCTGAGCCATCCAATCATCTAGGCTCTCAGGAGTCCTTGTCTCAGAGATTCTTACATTCATCCGACTCAACCATAGATTCTT
This sequence comes from Petromus typicus, assembly GCA_004026965.1. NCBI lineage: Eukaryota > Metazoa > Chordata > Mammalia > Rodentia > Petromuridae > Petromus > Petromus typicus. Next base: position 1,134 of record PVIR01031697.1, read on the forward strand.
TTTTTGTTAGTGTTTTCAGACAATGTCTCCCTTTGTAGTCCTGGCTAGTCCTGAACTCACTATGCAGCCCAGGCTAGCCTCAAACTCACACTTCCTGCCTCGGCTTCCCCATTGCTGGGATTACAGGCATGAACCACCACGACCAGCACTGTGGCATGTGGTACCGGGGATCAAACTCGGGACCCTGTGCTTGCCAGGCAGACCCCAGAAACACTGAGCTAAATCCCTGGGCCTCAACTATGGATTCTGATAGAATTTATTCCCTGGAGTAGCACTGACTTCTAAATAATAGTGTGATATCTCTCCTCCCCTTGGACTTCATTCTCTGGCATGTATCCTCAATAGAGAAGTTTGTCAGCCTTTTTGGGATCTTCAGTCTGTCCACCTTCTGACTTATACTCTGACCATGAACAACCACGCTTGGTTCCCTCCGTGTGGAAGGATTCGTAACTTGTCTCTAAACTGACTATTTTTTTATTGTTTTTTTTAATTGAAATCTTTATTGGTACATTACATATATACATCATGCTTGCATTCAACAATGAGAATTTGTACCAGTATATGACACAACTTAATTCTCATTTTTCCCCATAACCCTGCCCGCTCTCCCACCTCCACCCCCATATACATAAACTTTGTTTCCATCCTTTTTGTTATAATCTCATTATTTTTCCCCCTTCACTCCATTACGCTTTGAGTGTTTTCTATTTCACAATATATAACATACATTCTAGAACTCATTTATAGCTTTGTTTTCTCATACCAGAGAAAAGATATGATATTTACACATCTGTGACCTATTTATTTCACTTATAAGGATGTCCTCAAGGTACGTCCTTTTAAGTATAAATGATCCAAACTTATCATTTTTTATGGTAGAGTAATACTCCATTCTGTAGAAGAACCACAGCTTTTTTATCCATTCTCCATAAACTGACTGTTTTTTCCTTTATTGAGTTTGCTGACACATTCTACATATTCACTGTCATCCTATTCAACATTGAGAATTTATACCTGCATATGATGTTTCTTGATTCTCATTTTTAAAAAATGGCATGTAATATGTCATGTATGTATTTAGTGCCTCCAGTAATTAGGCTCTGTCCTTTAACAGAACACAGAAGCGTTTTAGTCTCTGGAGTCTCTGTCGTGGGTCCCATTGGCAACCTTCCCTCCCACCCACCTGAGGCTGCTGTAACTCCTCCCCTCCGCCCTCTCATTTCTGCGCAAGGACAGGTGCCCCGCTTCACAGAGGAGCCAGATACTGCCAGATGGGAATTATTCACCACCAAAACTTTACCCATTCCTCCTTTCTTCCTGTTAATATAACTTAATTCAATTAATTAATTAATTTGTGGCGCTAGGGATCAAAACCAGACCCTCCACATTTTGCTACTTCATCTTTTGTTGATGGTTTTAAAATATTGAACATATGAATGAGTAAAGAAAATATATGTATACACAATGGAGTACTATTCTGTCATACAGCAAGATAAACGGGGTATTTGTGGGTAAATGGATGTAGCTTAAGATCATAATATTAAGTGAAAGAAGTCACACAAAAAAGATTAAATATCACGTGATTTCTCCTATATGAGGAAACTCTCTCACTGTCTTTCTCAACAGGAGGTAGATAAGGAGAAAGTAGGAAGATCTTTTAAAATGGAGAAACAAGAAATCCAGAGAAAGGGTAAGGTCGGGAAAGGAAAGGAGGAGAAATGACGAACATAGAGCGTTTGGAAATGCAGAGGAGACCAAGAGTTGGAAGAAATAGGGAGAGATGGATGTAAGGGATAAAAATGTATTACATGCATATACTTCCCACGATAATGTTAGTATTATGTACTAACAACAACAAACTCCAACATTAAAAAGTAAAATAAAGTTTTGAGACAAGGACTAGCTAAATTTTTCATTTACTCAGACTGGCCTCGAATTTTACGTCCCCTACCTTAGCCTCCCAGAACAGTGATGAAAGGCTTGAGCCATCATGTCTGGCTTTTCCTTTTAATTTTAAGAGACATCCCTCTGGGAGACTGTGCTTGTCCGTCCTGCATCCCAGCAGTCTTCACATTGCACTACTTTCTGCTTGGGTACCCCTTCCCTAAGACAAGAACACTGTCTGTACTCCTCTGCTCCGAGCTTTGGATACAGTTATTGCTCAAAGATATTCTGTACATGTAACCATTCTTCAACATGATTGTAAACTGCATAAACTGCAAACATGTATTGAGAAAAACACAGCACAACACAACACAACACAACACAACACAGCATTCTAAGGAGCTGTCTGGGAGGAACCACGCCACTGCCTAGGACGGAGCCAGCGTGTGGGCGGGGCCAGCGTGTGGGCGGGGCCAGCGTGTGGGTGGGGCCTGGCGGCCTGTCTTCTTAGGCACCATAGTGTCTCGAGCTTCTGAGGAAGCCGAATTCTTCTACGTGGGACAAAAATTGGGGCCATATGGTACTCAAAAATGATTAAGGAGGCTTTTTTGAAGACTTTGAGAAATTTCGGCCGGTACTACCTGTGGGGTTTTCCCGCATCCCTGTTGTGCTCGGCGGAGAGCCCAGGAGTGGCCAGAGACCGCGGGGGCTCCGGGCCTACTCAGTGCTGGCGCGTCTTTTCCGTGAAACTCCTGGAAACAGTGATGAGAAAATGGCACCAGTATTGACTAGGACTTATCAAACTTTGGGTTTTGTTTTGTTTTGCTCTGTATTTGCAGTACTGAGGTTGGAGCCCAAGTTTTTCATTGAGCTCCATCCCAGCCCATTTTTATTTTTATTTTTTTGAGACAGTATATTGCTAAGTTGCTCAGGCTGGACTTGAATTTGCTGTTTTCCTGTCTCAGCCTCCCAGAGTGCTAAGATTACAGATGTGTGCAACCGTACCTAGCTTCCAATTTGTATTGAGGTCTTGGATAAAAGGCAGTCTCAGGTCCAGACTTCCTCTTTTCCACAGATATTTTTTAATACCTACCTAGGGGAGCTGTGGGGAGACATCAGTGAGAAAGACGCTTTAGACAGAGCCACAGTTGAGGCTTTGCTGGTGGCCAGGCTGGAGATGACTCTTGGCCATGATGAACAGTTTATCCAGCCCTCTAGAAACATCGGGATCAGTCAGGAGGACGATGACTTTCCAAAGTGCCACCCCCTCTTCTTCCTTCCACACTGAAAGGTAAGTTTTCTAAATTCTCTTACTGCAGGCTGTGTGTTACAATTTAGATCTATAATGCTCTCTGGAGCAGAGGTAGAGAGAGCAGAGAGGCCAGCTGGGCAAGCTTTGTGGTAGCAATGCAAATGCATTTACCTGAGGGTAAGCAGGCTGATTTTGACAATGGAACCAGCCGCAGTAAAGGGGAGAGAACATCGTATTTTAAATATTTTTTATCAGCTAATGGATATTTGGGTTCTTTGTGGTTTTTGGCCACTATGAATGATACTGCTGTGCACATTTGTATACAAATCTTTGTGTAGATGTATATTTTATTTTTGCTCCATGGTAGCCTTGAAAACCAGTATCTACAACTATGGTGACAACTGGCCTCATGAGAGCCATTAGAGGGAATAAAAAGGGGTTGGAACTTCTTACAGCCATATTCCAGGAGAAATGTCAATATGGAATCCAACTTGGAGCTCTATGGAAGATCTCACTCACAAGACTGTATGTATCTGGACTGATTTGGAGCATCTAGTCTTTGCCCTGACAATGTTTATAGAAAACAGTGAATCAGAAGCAACTGTTTAACATCATGGCTTCCTGAGGTATACTGTGTCCTGGGGCACACAGTAGGGTAAATAATTTTTTTTTTTTGAGACAGGGTCTCACTTTGTAGTTCAGGCTGGCCCTGAGCTCAGCGTCAAACTCACATCACAGCAATCCTCCTGCCTCTGCCTCCCGAGTGCTGGGATTACAGGCGTGAGCCACCACGCCCGGCACTGTGGTATGTGGTGCTGGTTGCTGCTGGGCATGGGTCTCCACACCCAGTATTGTATGTGGTTACCGGGGATGAACCCGGGTCCTTGTGCTTGCAAGACAGGCACCGGAACCACTGAGCTAAATCCCCAGCCCAAGGGTAAATAAAATATTTTAAAGAAAAACTGTGAAGGGAGATGTCCATAGGAAGCATCGAAAACCTGTAATATATACTCTTGTGGATGTAGAGGATCACTGAAAACCTTGGGTTATTAGATTGATGTTTCTTCAGATATGAATCTGGTATAAATTCAAGTTGAAACATGAGTGTAAAGCTTGTTATAAAACATTATAGAAGACTTGCATATCTAGGATTTTCAATATTTGGAAAAAGCTCAAAGCTTTCACTTTTGGCTGGCCTTGAGGCTGTGTATATCCAAAGAAATAAAGTTCAAAGTAGAGTTTTAAACTGCCTGGCTGATGTTAAAGGCACAGTATGCACATAAAACCACTGGTGAAAACTGAGAAACTTACTTATTCCTATTATCAGGGGAATCTATATCTAATTATTTGCTGGCCACTATGTTAACCAAGCAGATTTCAGTGTCCACACCATACAAACAATAGAAAGTTTTCAGAATTAATTCATATTAAGTCACCAAACCAAACAAAAACAATAATAAGTAAACCCTGGGAAAAGAGATTTCCAGAGCTGTCACATATTGTGTAACTGTCCAGTGTTTAGCAACAACAATACAGAGACAGACAGACATGAAGAGAAACAAGTATGGTGGGGCCGGGGATTTAGCTCAGTGGTTCTGGCGCCTGTCTTGCAAGCGCAAGGACCCGGGTTCAATCCCCGGTAACCACATACAATACTGGGTGTGGAGACTCACCCCAGCAGCAACCAGTACCACATCCCACAGTGCCAGGCATGGTGGCTCACGCCTGTAATCCCAGCACTCGGGAGGCAGAGGCAGGAGTGCTGTGATGTGAGTTTGACGCTGAGCTCAGGGCCAGCCTCAACTACAAAGTGAAACCCTGTCTCAAAAAAAAGAGAGAAACAAGTATGGTCCAATGTTATTATTTAAATATGATGTATCTTCAAAGACTCATACGTTGAAGCTTTGATCCCCAGTATTGCAATGCTCAGAGGTGGAATCTCACAGTGATTGGACTGTGAGAGCGTTACCCTAAACAATTAATGAAACCCATTAACCCATTAATGAGTTTATAGCTGAAAGGGCTATTAGAAGGTAAGGTCTAATTGTGGGAAATAGGTCACAGAGGACATGGTTTGGAAGGCTATGACTTTCCAGAGGCTGTTTCTCTCTCACTGTTTGCTGACCACCATGAAGTGAGCAGCTTTTCTCTGCTGTGCCCTTCTGCATCCATATAGGCATAAAAGCAATGGAGCTAGATAATGATGGACTGAAACTATGAGCCAAAATAAACCTCTCTTCCCTTTCCTGTTTTTTTCCTTTGTGTGGTATGGACACTGATGTCTTCTTGGTTAACATAGTAGCTAGCTAATAATTGGATATGAGTTAAAAAATATTAGATAGAAATTTCCTTTGATGTTTGGAATCTGTTTTTCTCAGATATTTGGTTACAGTAAAAAAGCTGTGATCATGGAAGAACTATTTGTAACATATTAAGATCTCACCTTAAAGTTCATGTGACACTGAGGTCAGCAATCATGTTTTGTTCATTTTTGAATTTTTTTATCTTATCAGATTTTAAATATTTTTATATTTATTGGAACACATTTACTCCTCACAATGAATGTAATTATTGTGTATAGCAAATGTATTCCAATAAGTATAAAAACATTTTAAAATCTGATAGGATAAAGATAGAGAAAGCTCACTTAGCCAGTGTGTGGTGGGAAGGGGAAGTAAAAAGAATTAAAATGTATTACATACTTCCCTTTCCCAGAAAGACCCCCTCATCTCCTGTTCCACTTCCCTTTTGAAATATATCCATTTCCTTTTTTTTTTCTTTTATAATATCTACCTTTTATTTTACTCTTTAAATACATTGAGTTTTTCATACAGGGGAAACCATGTGATATTTAAACCTGTGTGGCTGAATTATTTCACTTAACATTTTTGTTTGTTTGTTTGTTTGTTTTTGTTTTTTTGAGACAGGGTCTCATCCTGTAGTTTAGGCTGGTCCTGAACTCAGCCTCAAACCAGCAATCCTCCTGCCTCTGCCTCCTAAATGCTGGGATTACAGGCCTGAGCCATCATGCCCAACATTGTGGTATGTAGTACTGATTGTTGGTGGGCGTGAGTCTCCATACTCAGCATTGTTATATGTGGTTACCGGGGATGGAACCCAAGGTCTTAAGTTGGCAAGGCAGGTGCCGCAACCACTGAGCTAAATCCCTGGCCCTCATTTTACATTTTTGTTTTTACGATGCTTCCATTTTTCTACAAATGACTCAAGTGTATATTTCGTTATGGCAGAGTAGTACTCTATTGTGTATATGTACCACATTTTAAAAACTGTCAGGCAGGGGATTTAGCTCAGTGGTTCCTCATCTGCCCAACAAGCACAAGGTCCCAAGTTTGATCCCAGTAACCACATACCACAATGGTGGTGACTCACACCTGTAACCCCAGCACTCGGGAAGCAGAGGCAGGAGGATTGCTGTGAGTTTGAGGCTTGCCTAGGCTACATAGTGAGTTAGGGCCAGCCTGTACTACAAAGCAAGAGCCTATCATAAAAAATTTTTTTTTGCTGTGCAGAAAACTTTTAATTTGTTATAATCCCAGTTGTTAAGTCTTGATGTTATTTCTTGTAGAATTGGGGTTCTATTCAGAAAGACCTTTCCTATACCTGTGTCTTTAAGAGTTTTATTTCTTGTATCTTTCAGCATATTATTTCTATTTTAATATGTAGGTTTTAGATCAACTTTAATTTATTTTAATACATAGACATATGTGTCTATATTGATTCTTCTGCTTATATGTAGCCAGTTTTCCCAGCACCATTTACAAGAGCTGTCTTTCTTCCAGTATGTTTTTGACCCATTTGACCCATTTGTCAACAATCAGATGATAAATATGCTTGTGATTGTTTCTGTATCCTTTATTGTGTTCCATTGATCTAAATATTTGTTTTTGTGCTAGTACTGTGTTGGTCTTATCCCTCTTCCATTGGTGCTGTTCAAGGACTAATTTAGCTATTCTGGGTCTCTTCCTGTTTAATGTGAATTTCAAGATTGTTTTTTCCAGTTCCGTGAGGAACATTGTTGGAATTTTGATTGGAATTGCATTAAATTTATAAATCATCTTTAGAGGAATGTCCTTTGACAGTATTTATTCTACCAACGAACAGATCTACTTTTCCTTTTTTTGCAGTATCGGGGATCAAACTTGGCCCTTGTGCTTCCAAGGTAGGCATGGTACACTTCATAAATCCCTGGCCCTACCTTTTTTTCTTTCTTTCCTTTTTTTTTTTTTTTTGAGAGAAGGTCTCACTTTATAGTTCAGTTTAATCTTGAACTCACTATGAAGCCCAGGTGAGCCTTGAACTCAAAGCAGTCCTCCTGCCTCTCCTTCCTGAGTGCTGGGATTACAGGTGTGAGCCACTGCCTGGCATTGTGATATATGGTACTGGAGATTGAACTCAGGACCTTGTGCTTGCCATACAGATGCTGAAACCAATGATCTAAATCCCCGGCACTATCTCTCCATTTTCTGATATCCTTTAGGTCTTCTTTTTTAAAAGTACAGTATAGTACTGTAATTTTCACCTTAGAGGTCTTTGACTTCTTTTGTTAAGGTAATTTGTAAGTGATTAATTTTCTTTATGTTATTGTGAATGGTATTGTTTTCCTCATTTCTTTCTCAGTGAGTTCATTATTGGTATACAGAAATGCTACTGATTTTGTGTGCTGATTTTGTATACTGCTGCCTTGCTAAATTTATTAGTTCTAACAGTCTTTTGGTGGAATTTTTGAGGTTCTCTATGTAAAGGGTCATATGATCTGTGAATAAGGATAGTTTGACTTGCTTTCCTATATGGATCCTTTTTATATTTCTTTCTCTTCTCTGATTTTTCTGGCTAATATTTTGAGTACTATATCACAGAGGAAAGGTGATAGAGAACATTCTTGTTTTATTCTTGTTTAGAGAAGTAGCTTTTAGTTTTTCACCAGTTAATATGATGTAGGAAGTAGGCTTGCTATAACAGCTTTTATCACATTGAGATGAGCTCCTTCAATACCAATTTTTATCAGGGTTTTAATCAAAAATGTATGCTCAGTTTTGTCAAAGGTTTTTTGTTTTATGACACTGAGTATGCTAGTGCTCAGTGCACACATAAATGTTACCTTTTTCTGTTGAAATGTTTCCTTAACCAATATGTAGCAGCCTTCTTTGCCTATCATGATCTATTTTTGCTTAAAATTAACTTTGAGGGGAAATAAGACAGTTTCTCCTGCTTGTTTTTAGAATATTGCTTCTATACTTTCATTTTTAGTGTATGAATTTGTACCTTGGATTAAATGTATTTCTTGCTTGCAGCATGCTATTTTTAAAAAATGCAACCTGCCTACCTCTGTGTTTTGATGGGAAATTTAATTTGTTCACATTGAGCATTATTACAACACACTGTTGACTTTTTCCTGTCATTGCATTATTTTCATTTTGCTGATTCTTTTTTTTACCTTATTCTGTTCATGTGCTCAGCTTGCTTACTGTATTTATTCCTCTTGCCTTTTTGGCATCATTGGCATCACTGCCTTTTTCTAGGATATCCTTGATAATTTTTTGAAGCTCTAATTTGTTGGTCATAAATTTCTTTTTTTTAGTGTTTTTTGAGACAGGGTCTTGCTTTGTAGTTGAGGCTGGCCCTGAGCTCAGCCTCAAACTCACATCACAGCAATCCTCCTGCCTCTGCCTCCCGAGTGCTGGGATTACAGGCGTGAGCCACCATGCCTGGCACTGTGGGATGTGGTACTGGTTGCTGCTGGGTTGAGTCTCATGCCAAGTATTGTATGTGGTTACCGGGGATCGAACCTGGGCCCTTGTGCTTGGAAGACAGGCACCGGAGCCACTGAGCTATTTCCCTGGCCCTTGTTGGTCATAAATTTCATAAGGTCCTCTGTCATGGAAAGATGTTATTTCTCAATCAGTTTTGAAAGATAGTTTTGTATATGTTATTCTGGGTTGGAAGTTGTTTTGTTCTAGGTGTTGAAGCACTTCACTTCAAGCTCTCATGCTCTTTTAGATTTTTGCTGAGAAATCTGCTGTAATTTTAGATGAGTTACCTTTGTAAGTGTTTTGTTGCATTTCTCTAACAGCTTTTAAGATTCTGTCCTCACTTTGGACTTCTGGAATTTTGACTGTGATGTGTCATGGAGATATTCTTTTCTAATTATGGAAATTTGATGCTCTACAGACCTCACTTACCTATTTGTTAAATTATTTCCCTGGAAAATGTTCTGATTTTATTTATTTATATATTTGCTGTATCAAGGATTGAATTTCAGTTTTCTGATTTTTGTAAATAGGTTTCTTGCGACATTTGCACTACTTTCTGATTTTTGACTAATTCCAGGTAATGTTAGCTTATTCTTTTTTTCTTTTTTCTTTTTCTTTTTTTTTGCCTTACCTAGTAGCTTTTAGATGCATATTCCATGATTTCTCATTGTTTTTGAGTTACTATATCTTGAGTATATCACCAGCCATATTTTCTATTTCTGACACTCTCTCCCCACATTTTGTCACTTCTGATGCTCACAATAGAATTTTTTACCTCCTGAATTTGTTTTGTACCTTTTCATGGTCTCTAATTCTTTGTTAACCTGGTCATTCATATTTTGAATCTTTTTTCTTTAGTTCAGCTACCTTTTTATTTATTTATTTATTTATTTATTTTATTAATTTTTTTTTTGAGACAGGGTCTCACTTTGTAGTTCAGGCTGCCCTGAGCTCAGCCCCAAACTCATCACAGCAATCCTTCTGCCTCTGCCTCCCAAGTGCTGGGATTACAGGCGTGAGCCACCACACCCGGCACTGTGGTATGTGGTACTGGTTGCTGCTGGGTGTGAGTTTCCACACCCAGTATAGGTATGTGGTTACCGGGGATCAAACCCGGGTCCTTGTGCTTGCAAGACAGGCGCCGGAACCATTGAGCTAAATCCCCGGCCTCTGCTACCTTTTTATTAATGTCTTAAATTTATGGATTATTTTATTAAATTCATTATTTAGTCCTGTATTTGAGCTTGCCGAGTACCTTATTAATCTTTCTTCTTTTAACACTGTTTAATTCAGCTCTTTGTCTTTTATTACTTCCCAGAGATTTCCCATATGTCACCTACGTGGAAGTTAAAGAGTTTGGAAGCATTTTGTTGCCTTGTTTTTTCAGGTTTCTGTTTTGTTTTTGTTTTTGTTTGTGGTGAGTGTTGAGGGTTGAAGAGTGTAGAACTACTGTTAGTAGAGAGATCTCTTTAGTTAGTATCTGATTTCCAGTTACACATTCTGAGCATGGCTAACTGTAGGCTTTTTTTCTGTCCCAAGATCTGATCATTTTCAATAATTTGAACAGGGAAATATATTGTATAATAGGGCCGGGGATATAGCTCAGTGGTTCCGGCCCCTGTCTTGCAAGCGCAAGGACCTGGGTTCAATCCCCGGTAACCACATAACAATACTGGGTGTGGAGACTCACCCCAGCGGCAACCAGTACCACATACCAGTGCCGGGCGTGGTGGCTCACGCCTGTAATCCCAGCACTTGGGAGGCAGAGGCAGGAGGATTGCTGTGATGTGAGTTTGAGGCTGAACTCAGGGCCAGCCTGAACCACAAAGTGAGACCCTGTCTCAAAAAACCTTAAAAAAAAAAAATATGTTGTATAATTGACCTACCACTCAGTTGTTTGGAAATGAACCACAGTAAGGTTGACAACACACAGAGAAACCAGATATTACATACAGTTAAAACCAGTTAATAGCAGGGCCGGGGAGTTAGCTCAGTGGTTCCGGCGCCTGTCTTGCAAGCGCAAGGGCCCGGGTTCAATTCCCCAGTAACCACATAACAATACTGGGTGTGGAGACCCACACCCAGCAGCAACCAGTACCACATACCACAGTGCCGGGCGTGGTGGCTCACGCCTGTAATCCCAGCACTCAGGAGGCAGAGGCAGGAGGATTGTGATGTGAGTTGGAGGCTGAGTTCAGGGCCAGCCTGAACCACAAAGCGAGACCCTGTCTCAAAAAACCTAAAAAAAAAAAAAAAAAAAAAACAGTTAATAGCAACAACTGTTACCCTGACAATGGTAATAAAATCAGCAAAGATAATATCAAAGACAAACTGTGCTTAAAAGTAAGTAGTGAAGGATTCACACAGTCTATTAGACCTTATACACAGCCCTTTCAGAATATCACACTCTTTGGCCCTGGCTTCTGACCAAAAAGGGTGAAACTAGTGTGTCCTGAGCTTGGCATTCCTTAAGCTTCCCAGTGAATCCATTTCTAGCTTGGGTCCTCTCTGACTGTCTTCTGGTCATGCCCCACCATTCACTGTAGTTGTTCTGACGCTTCTGATTTTCAGAGTAGCACAGTCTTAAACAATTAACCCTTTTCCAATATGATTCCTGATTAATCACTTTCAAACATGGTGGGCTACTGTGGATTTCTTCTCCAATTATAGCCTGCCATGTGGAAGGATCCACTTTCAGGATGGAATCACATTCTTTTTGTGGTTCACTGTAACCATGGGCTCTCTTGGCATCAGACCGGTCTGTTGTTTCTTTTCTCTGTGGCTGCTGATACTATTTGGCCTTATGTTGTAGTATTTGCAGAGAAAAGTTCCCCTCCGTGGAGTCTAGGTTAGCATTCCAGGCTGCTTTCCTTTCTCTGTGTTGTTTTTAGCCCCAGTTTCTTTGTGATTTCTAGTTTCCTTAGCACCTTTTCTGTACTATTATTGTTTTCCAGTGTTGTGAGTCCAGGTCCTAGATCCTAGGACTAAGACAGACTGTTATATGTTGGTAGATTTTTTTTTTTTTTTGTACTTCCTGGGTTATTTTTCTTTATTCCAATTTTGTGGCAATTTTCTATAAAAATTTCCAAATAGCAATTTATGGTACTCTGCTTACATTTTATTTTACTTTTTAAATATTGATTTTATTGGTACATTTTATGTATACATTAAATAATTACAGTCAACATTGAGAGTTTGTACCAGTATGTGACACATCTTTTTTTAATTTTTCTTAGGTTTTTTGAGACAAGGTCTCGCTTTGTAGTTCAGGCTGCTCCTCACTCACTATGTAACCCAGGCTAGCCTCGAAATTATGACAGTCCTCCTGCCTCTGCCTCCCGAGTATTGGGATTACAGGTCTGAGCCACCACCATGCCCAATATTGTGATATGCGGTACCGGGGATAGAACTTGAGACTTTGCACTTGCCATGCCGATGCCAGAACCACTGAATTAAATTCCTGCTTTGCCTACATTTTAAAAGTTTCATTTAGATGTAAATGAGTCCTAGCATTGTATGTTATATATTGTGAAATAGAAAATACTCAATGTAAAATAAGGTGAAAGGGGACAATGTTGAGATTGTAACAAAAAGTAAGGAAACAAATTTTATATATATGGGGGGGTGGTAGGGTGGGTGGGGCTATGGGAAAAAATGAGAATTAAGTTGTGTCTTATACTGGTACAAATACCCATTATGGAGTGCAATCATGATGTGTATATTTAATGTACCAATAAAGATAATTAAAAAAAAGTTTCATTTGTTGGACATTTGTTTTTTTCAGATTTATTTAACTGGGAATACAGCGGTATTTGAAATTTACAATTGTTTCATTTTCCTCTGAAATTCTAGCTTGAATAAATGAAAAATCTTTTCTCAAGATCTAGATATCAATTTGGCATATTTTATTAAATTTTAATATTGGCCACAAAACATTCTGTCCTCTAGTCATTCTCTCTAATCTATGAAATAACTCAAAAACTTGATGTAACTTTCTTTATCAGAATATATAAATAAAAAAGAATTCTGACATATTGTTATAGGATAGATGAGAGGAGGAAGAAGAATTTAACTTACAGTTTCAAACTAAATCCAGTCAGAAAAAAGAAAAACTACCTTTCTTTCCTTTCCTGTATGATGATTAGCTATCAAGAGAACATTGTCCTGCCTTCTTTTCTGTAGCCAGTGTTGGCTTTGGATAAGAGGAGGCATTTCTCTCTCTCTCTCTCTCTCTCTCTCTCTCTCTCTCTCCGTTTCTCTCTCTAGTTTTTTGAGACAGGTTCTTGCTTTGTAGTTCAGGCTGGACCTGAACTCAGCTTCAAACTCCACAATCCTCCTGCCTCTGCCTCTGAAGTGCTAGGATTACAGGCATGAGCCACCACGCCCTGCACTGTGGTATGTGTTACTGATTGCTGGTGGGCCAGAGTCACCATGGCTGGCATTGTTTTATGTGGTTAGCCAGGATTAAACCAGGGCCCTTGTGCTTGCAAGGCAGGCACCAGAACCACTAAGCTAAATCCCTGGTCCTAGCCATTGTTGGTTTAATATAAACTATTTTGCTTTTTCTCCCTAAGTTTTTATTATAAAGTATCTATTCCTTGGATTCTTAGACATAGTGAATATTTTTAGGACTGCCACTATAGCTCAGGAAATTTGTCCCAGGAATAGTCCTTTCATATTTTAGATAACATCTGTAACAGCTTAATAAAAATTTTATTTCAGAGATCTTTTTGTTTCAGAATTTCAACAAAAAATCACCACCATTAGATAAAAAAGAAGAAAAATGACTTACCGGGAGATGATATCTGCATTGATATTATTAACTTGGTGTCTTTTACCTTAGTATATCTTCCCTTTTCCACTCTCAGTCTTAAAAGAGAATGGCATCTTTTTAAGTCTTTGAACTCTGGGACCAGATTTCTCCTATTTTCTACAGCACTCTCAAGTCCAAACAGAATCTTCTGTTTGAAGTTGCTATAGGCATGGAGTTCTTACTTCTACACTGGCTCATTCCTTAGCAACGAATAAAGACCTCTGGCTGAGCAAGGGCATTCCATCCCATCCTTTGCCCTTTCTATGTAGGACAATATTGTCCTCTTATCTTCACCAAGAGAATTAAAAGAATGAAAATTTTAGAAAGAGGGCTGGTGGGTGGTGGTTTATAGGAAATAGGGACGGGTGGGGTCTTTTGGGTCCTTAGACAGGAAGATTTATCTTGTGTTTAAAAGAGAGGAGCACTAATGTCCTTTTGCAGAAATCTCCTTGAGTGCTTCCAGAGCCCCTGTACCTGTAGACTCCCTTATACTTTTTCTCTAGAGCTACTAACCAAGGAATGTAGGGCCAAACAGTACTAACATTGTTTTTGCTTAGATTTGAGTGATTTGACTTTACAAGCTTGGGTGAGGAAATTAAGGACAACAACAACAAAAAGCTATTGTTCTGAGAGGTAGCAGACAAGGAAACTGCTTAGATCAAGCCACTAGTCTTACGACAACACCATGTGGAAATTAAAGAGGAACGCTTTATACCGCTGGTTGGTACACCATGGATATAATAAGTAAGTGATATGACTCATATATACTGAATTTTGAACATAAGCCTCAGCTTTGTTTTTTTGTTTGTTTTTTGTGGTACCAAGGATCAAACTTGGGTCCTTGTACTTCCAAAGTAGGAGTAGTACCACTTGAGCTTAAATTTCTGGCCCCTCAGCTTTGTTTAATGCCATAAAGGATACTTGTGTACCTTTGTAAAATAAATATGAATGTATGCAAATGATATTTGGCACATTCAGTGTTAAGACTATTGTGTTAATTTTCTTAAAAGTAGTACAGCTAGGGCAGTGTGATAATATGCATATGATGGTCAATTTAAGTTTTTCACAGCTAGTTGTCCTAATAACAAATGCTATGTTGAGGGGTGGTGAGTATGATAGGTAATTGTAGTGTCAATTTGAAAAAGAAATGCCTACCAAATTAGTTTAGCACACTTCTGGGTATGTCTGAGTGATTCTGAAAAGGAAAGACTCACCTTGGATGTGGGTGGCACCAACCAATAGGTTTCTGGCCTGGTTGCAATAAAAAGCAAAAGAAGAAAGAAGTCTCTGCTTTTGCTTCCTCAGAGGCACTTCAGTCTTTGTTATCACCTTTGGACACTCATCTTTGGCCTCCAGTGCAAACTCCAGACTTTTAGTGTAGACCTGGTTGATGTTGTAATAAAAATTATTGGAGGACTCCACAGTAAATTCCTAGGCCTTTGGATTTTGACAGTATCCTTCAGCATGCAGATGGCCCTTTTGCATTCCTCCATCCTGAGTCTGTAGGCAGCCACTGGAAGCTACCTTGTAAATTCTTTATACATCAGTGATATTAATTCTGCTCCTCTCATGAACGTTGATAGGGATTTTTGTACCAAGAGTGGGATTACTGCTATGATACTACTTGGCCATGTGGTAGAGAAGCCTTTGGAACTGGCTTGGGGGAAGAGTTTGTGAAGGTTTGTAATGCTGGCTGAGGAAATAGCTTTAGAATGCAGTTAGTTGTGTTTGATGGAAGACTCTGGTCAGAGCTCAGATCAGAATGCCGAGAGAAGTGCAGATGGAGAAGTCCAGGCGTAGGTTTCATTTGGGAAAAGTGCTCCACTGGCAGCTGGACTCGAGACTATGTGTTGCATTCTGGTGGAAGCATTCAGGTTTTTCTTGTTTAATGTGAGATTGGCCATTTGTTTGTCTTAAAAGATTTCTATCAGCTTCAGATAAATTCTGCTATTGCAGACAGCCATGTCAGTTAGGTACATTATAGGCAGGCCAGGCTGGGCACTCAAGAAAGTTAGTGCAAAAGACATTGTGGCCTGAGGCTCACTCACTGAAGGCCAGGATTCAAAAAGAGGATCTACTGCACTCCCATCTCAGTGATTGATATTCCAAAAAGGCTTTAATGACCCTAGTCCATTCCTTTCTGGAAAATTCTTTTCCATTCCTGTGTATGCTTGTTTCCTATTTGATCCCCATTCAATCAATATTACCTAAGTATCTTAATTGTAATCTTATTGGTTGACCCTAGTTTTGTCCCACCTTGTAATTTCCCATTAGATCAATGTTATATGAGATTATACTTTTAATCTTACTAGTTGCCTATAGTTTTGTCCTACCTTGAACCTGCCTCACCTCGTGGCTTTGCTCAAAACATCCTGAAGAAGAGCAGTTAGTTGGTGGGCAACCCATTTTCTGGGTTCCCATATATCTCTTAGACAGAAGCTATCTTTCTCTCAATAAAATCTTCTACTCTTAATCTCCATTGTTCCTAGAATTCATTCTTCAATTATAGAGAACACAAATTTGGAGTATCAGACATCTAGCAGGTTGGGAGTTATAATATTTACCTTTTATATAACACTTCTACATCAATTCTCATCAATTTTTTTTATCATGATAGAATGTTAAATTTGTCAGATCTATCCATATCGCTTCCACTTCCCCTCCCCTTTCTCCGTTTTAACCCCTTTAAGTCCTCTTCCCATCTCCAAAGGTCTACTTCTGTGTTTCCTAACATCTGTCTTCTTTTCACTCTTTAAATTATTTATTATTTGTCTTTCTCCTATAAGAGAAACCACGTGATATTAAAGCTTGTGGTCTAATTTATTTCAGCTAGTATTCTGGACCTATTTTCCTACAAAACACCTATATTTCTATTTCCTTTCTTTCTTTCTTTTTTCCTTTCATTTTTTGCTTTTTTTTTTTTTTCTGACAGGATCTTATTATGTAGCTCATGATAAGTGATCCTTCTTGCCTCAGTTCCCAAGTGCTGGGATTACAGATGTGTGCCACCATGCCTGGCCTCGAGTTCATATTCCTTTTTGTCCATAATACTCCATTTGTGTATGTACCAGATGTTTTATCCAT
Source organism: Petromus typicus (assembly GCA_004026965.1). Classification (NCBI taxonomy): domain Eukaryota; kingdom Metazoa; phylum Chordata; class Mammalia; order Rodentia; family Petromuridae; genus Petromus; species Petromus typicus. The sequence goes on from PVIR01031697.1 coordinate 17,938, forward strand.
TTGTATGTTTATGGTTCATTTGTTTGTAGTTCATTTTTATCCATTCATGTGTTCATACTTCATGTTCATCCTTTCATTTTTAGTCTTTTAGTCTAATTCATTTCCGAGATTTAACTGCTGTGAGTTGTGGTGGTATAAACATGGGTATGCATACATAACTGATGTGATATATCTTTTCAGAAAATACTCAAAAAGAGTCTAGCTGGGTTAAAGAAAAATTGCATTTTTAGTTGGTTATTTTTGGTGGGGGGTTGAGGCAGGGTCTCACTTTGTAATTCAGGCTGGTCCTGAACTCAGCCTCAAATTCAGCAATCCTCCTGACACTGCCTTCCGAGTGCTGGGATGACAGGCACTGTAGTATGTGGTACTGATTGTTGGTGGATGTGAGTCGCCACGCTCAGCATTGTTATATGTGATTACTGGCGATCAAACCCAGGCCCTTGCACTTGCAAGGCAGGTGCCGGAACCGCTGAGCTTAATCCCTGGTCCTGATTATTTTTTTAATGTACTTATTGGTCATCTTGATTTCTTCTTTTGTGATGTGTCGTTTCATTTGAATTGCCCATATTTTATTTTGGGAGTCTAGTTTTATTTTTCTTACATATTCTTCATTTTTGTCCTTTGTCAGAGAAATAGCTGGTAAAGATTTTTTCCATACTGTAGGTTTTGTCTTCACTCTCTTAAGTTGTTACCATTTCTGTGCAGAAGCCTTTTGATTTGATATAACCCCTTTTTGTTGATTCTTGGTCTCCTTTCTTATGCAGTTGGGGTTCTTTAAAGAAAGTCCTTGTCTATGCTTATGCCTTGAAGAATTTTGACTATTTTGTCTTCTAGCAGATTGTTTCTGTTTTAATGTTTAGATTTGTCATCCATTTTGATTTAAGTTTGGTACATTGTGAGAAATATGTGTCCATATTAGTTCTTCTGAATGTATGTGTATAGCAGATTTTCCAAGCTCTAGTTTTTGTTTTGTTTTGGTTTTTTGAGACAGGGTCTTGCTTTGTAGTTTAGGTTGGCCTTGAGCTCAGCCTCAAGCCCACGGCCATCCTTGTGCCTCTGCCTCCCTAGTGCTGGGATTAGAGGCGTGAGCCACCATGCTCCCGCACTGTGGTATGTGGTACTGATTGCTGGTGGGCGTGGAGATTCACACCCAGTATTGTTGTATGTGGTTACCTGGGCCCTTAGTGCTTGCAAGACAGGTGCTGGAACCACTGAGCTAAATTCCCGCCCTCCTCTATGTTTTTAAGTGAATGGTTTCTATTCAGGTCTCTAGTATTGGAATCTACCAGATTTGTATCTAGTGAGTCACAACTAGGACTTATTTTCTTTCCATATTCACTTTTTTTTATTTATAAAAGCTGAATTTTCCCACTGGGCTGGGTCAGTTAGTGTTGTATTGTCTGACTTAGGGCTATATTTGTTCCAGCCATAGTC
>PVIR01031698.1:0-19231 GCA_004026965.1 Petromus typicus
CATTAAATAGAAATGTATTCTAACATTCCAATGGCATCAAGAATGATGTAGGGGTGTCTGATTGCATTCATCATAGTCTCAATCAAGTTTCTTAAGGTGTGAATATCTTTTCTCTGGCATGAAAAAATGAAGATGTAAACGAGTTCTAGTTTATATAGTAGATATTTTGAAATAGAAAATATTTAAAAGGATGGGTTGGGAATTTAGCTCAGTGGTTCCAGCCCCTGTCTTGCAAACGCAAGGGCTGAGGTTCGATCCCCAGTAACCACATAACAATACTGGGCATGGAGACTCATCCAAGCAGCAACCAGTACCACATACCACAGTGCCGGGTGTGGTGGCTCACACCTGTAACCCCAGCACTCGGGAGGCAGAGGCAGGAGGATTGCTGTGATGTGAGTTGGAGGCTGAGCTCAGGGCCAGCCTGAACCACAAAGCGAGACCCTGTCTCAAAAAATCCTATATATAGGAGATGTAGAGGTAAGTAAGGAGGGGGAAAATAATGTGATGGTAAATTTTTAAAAAAGGAAACAAATCTTATGTATGTAGGACAGGAAGTTGTAGGGTGGGTAAGAGAATGGGAAAAAATGATAATTAAATTGCATTGTATACTGGTACGAATTCTCAATGTCGAATATGATCATGCTGTGTATATATAATGTAACAATAAAGATTTGAATCTTTGAAAAAAGAATGTGAAAAGACACTAAATGGCACCTCGATCTAAAATAAAAATGGCCAGGGCCAAGGAGTTAGCTCAGTCTTGCAAGTGCAAGGACCCGGGTTCGATCCCCCGGTAACCACATACAATACTGGGCGTGGAGACTCACCCCAGCAGCAACCAGTACCACATACCACAGTGCCGGGCGTGGTGGCTCACGCCTGTAATCCCAGCACTCGAGAGGTAGAGGCAGGAGGATTGCTGTGATGTGAGTTGGAGGCTGAGCTCAGGGCCAGCCTGAACTACAAAGTGAGACCCTGTCTCAAAAAACTTAAAAAAAAAAAATAAATAAATAAAAATGAATAAATAAAAAAAATAAAATAAAAATAGCCAGAGTTAACAAAAAAAACAAACTTAGAAAGAAAGAAATATGTCACAATTTTTCATGGACAAATTTAAGATAGTTTGAGAAGTTGAATCATTGATTTAAAATTTTAGTGAGATGCATGAACTTAATTTTAAAATGCAGCTTTTCACTCATATTATAGATTTATCTCAGAACTTTCTCAGAATCTCAGAACTATCTCAGAATTTTCTTTGCTATAAGTCAATCACATTCTAATTTTTGTTTTCCTAAGTTAAACTTCATACTTCACCATATATAGATGTGAAGCAAATAATGCTTTTAAAAAGAAAATAAAATGTACAAAATTAATTTGGAGGAATACTTAAAGAATTAATGGTTGTTACAAAATTCTACCTGGTATTGTTATGAAGAGGATTTTTATCCTGTGCGACAACTTGACTAGATGCCGCTGAGGAGGGATCAAGTTGGAAACATTGTAATTATAAATATTATCAAAAGAAGAACAAAATGATACTAGTGTAGCAATATTATGGTTACACTAAAATTCATAATATCTATAGTAACAGCAATATAAATATTATCATTAAGTCCAATACAATTGTAATTATAAGTCATTAACATATTGCCATTGTGCATCATGTTAAGATTTTTTCAATACTCATTACACCCTGACAATCTCATAAAGATTACTTTGTTAAGAAAACTGAATCACTGCATGAAAAACTAACTTGTTTGTGATCTCATGCCTCAAAAATGATGACATCAGGATTGCTAAATAAGTCTTGCTTGTTTTAAAAGCTATACTTCCCTAACAAGTATAAGTATTGCATTAGGTCTTTTTTTTTTTTTGACATGTATTCATTGTCACCCTTTAAGATTCCTGAAAGTACAATTTATATTTTACTCTAGTGAAAACATCCACTTTTATTTTATGAAAATTATTGGAATGTTTTATTTTATGATTTTCTTTACAGCTAGGATTTCCTCCCAAGATTGCTCCTACATTTTCCTATTAGCAATTTGAAAAATAGTTAAAGAACTTGAAAAATATTTTTAATTATACACTTCTTTTGGTTCATAGGAAATACTAAAAAATTTCATGGCAGATATCAAAAATTCTTACTCTTCACTGACATTTCACTACTAGTTTTATTCCACTTTCTGCTTCTTAAGCAATTTTAGGACTATTTGGGCTATTTAGGACTATTTTAGGACTATTTAGCACTATAGTGCTATTTTTTATTTTCTTTACTTCTTGTGTTATTACATGTACTACAATATTTTCTAGTGTTAATAATGCATGTGAGAATATTCCTAAAATTTTATACAATGATACTTGTTAAAATATTGATTGGTGAATTATAATCAAATCGTTAATGAAATTATCTGAGTATGTATATATATATATGCATATATATCATATATATACATATACTGTATGTATATATATGTATGTATGTCTTATATATACATATATATATATATATATATATATATATATATATATGTCAAAGTCTTCTAAGTAAAAGATCAGGTTCTTCTGTTTTTTAATTTCTGTAAGAAATCATTTTGATTTTCACACAAATGTGTAGGAACCATATGTGTGCAGTCAGTTTGCCTCACAAACAAGGTTTTTACTTCAGTCATCACCGGAAGCAGGGAAACTGACATTTTGGAAATGAGCAAAGAATCTGAAGATAGGAGAAAAAGTAGAGAAAGAAAAGGGTGGAAAGGAATTAAAAATATGTAATATAAGTATATAAGAATTCCTCATGATGAATATGTATATTATGTATCAAAACATAAAAAGATAGACATAATGAAAGTTGCATCTTTAAAATAAGATTATACATAGGTATTTAATATCTCTGCCATGGCAAATTAACTTTTATTTGCAACACTTGGTAGGAATGGATGATTTTTATTCAAAGGACCTGGAAGCATTAAACAGAATATATTATCTTCTTTTTTGGAAGTTCCATGTGATCCAAAAAACTATGTGAAGAGATAATTGTTCCAAGAAGTGTGTGTAAATTTTGTCAGGGACAGGCTGAATCTAATGGACTCACTTGGCAACTGATTTCTAACGTTGGTATTAATCTCAGTCAATGAAACAGCTAAACTGTCAGAGATAATGTACAGTTTTTCACTCCTTTTAAAGTACTTTATTTATGTATGGCCTTGTACACATTGATGTTATTCTTCAGTTTGAGACGTGTATCTAAACATGTTCTCATCTTCATACATTTCAAGCTTTTTTTGTATCTTTAATGATTGCTACCTTCAAACCTAATTCAATATGAAAAGCTGGCCACTGGGGGCATATTTTCGATGTTTTTGCTAATTCACAATCTTGTTTTCCTTTCACTGTGTAGCCCAGGTGAGCCTCAAACTCACAGCAATCCTCCTGCCTCTGCCACCTGAGTGCTGGGATTACCGGCATGAACCACCACGCCCGGCACTGTGGTATGTGGTACTGATTGCGGCTGGGCTGAGTCTCCACGCCCGGCTTTGTTCTATGTACTTACCGAGAGATCAAACTCGGCCACCTTGCGCTTGCGAGGTAGGTGCCTGAACGGCCGAGGTGCCCCGACCCGCTGCTTCGCAGTCTTGAAACAAGCGCTGGTTCGGCCTCCGTATTACTTGACATTACTGACACAAGAAGAAATTTTTTGCTCAGCTGTAAATAAAATCATGTCGGCCCAAGCTCCATTTCAATTCAAAGTATGAAGCAGACAGGGTATTGAGCCTCTCTGGACCTTCTTTTTATAGTCTGTGAAATGCGGATGATTACAGTAAAGTAATATGTGCGATAATATCGAGAAATTTGTGCAAAACACTTGGAAAGTTGTAAAATGTTATAGAAAATATTAAAAATTATAGTAATTATACCGCATGTAAACGTCCTATGTACAAAATCATATTCAGAAATGCAATACATAGAATTACTGAGAGAATCTACTATTTGTCTTCATGTACTAAATAGAATGAAGTTAACATTTTTGCAGCAGCTATAAACGAACAGAAATAGTTATGCATTAGAGAAGAAAATTTATTTTAAAATGGTAAAAATATGAGCCTGGACCAAGTGTGAAAGAGAATAATAAATTCTGTGGTGGTGAATTATATCAACCTGATATTTTTCAAAGTCTCTGAAGATAGTAGTAAATACTAAAACTACAATCACTGCATGGCTATTCTGTGCCCTATTTCTACGGAAGGAAAAGTCAGGAGAAAATGACAAGATTCCCAGGAATCTACCAATATTATTCTATTCTTTTACGTGAAGTAAATAGGCAAAAATTTTCTTTAAATAAATACTTTGCCCCTCCCTATCTGTGGACTTCTGTGTCTGTGGATGTAACCGAACACGAATGGAAAATACTTAAAAACATCTCCATTTAGACTGCTCTTGTACAGACTGTTTTCCTTGTCATTACTCCCCAATCAACATAGTATGACACTTATTTATATATTATTTACATTTCATGCCATATTATAAGAAGTTAAAAATGATTTATAATATTTTGGAAGATGGGAGTAGTTTATACACAGATACTACACATCTAGATAAAAGATATAATTCCAATTAATTAACCTTGTGTTTCTATTGTCTTTACTTGAAATATGGCTGAGCATTGCCAAGCCACATGAGTGATCCTGTGATTCTACTGTGAAGATTTGTTTTGTTCACCACAGAAGTGATAGTATCACACTAAACAGTACAGTGTGTTTGCTTTCAGAAGCAACACAGATTAGAGCAAACCTCAACACACTAAGAACAGAATAATCATTTGAATCATAAATACTGCATTATTTTTACCTTCATAATAAACAATTTTTGTTCTTGAATTCTCTTTATGCCATGTAGCTCCTCTATGCAAAACTTGTAGGTTTTATTTCAAATTCTAATAAAGTCTAATAATAATAAGATTTTGAAATGATTCTTACTTGATGATTTTTCCATCTTACAACTCATTTCAGACTACTCGATGCAAACAGATGTAAATATGTGAATCAAACATAGTACTTACTCGACTGTGTGACATTTTAACAGTCATGATGTTTCCTGGAATAAGGGCATTATTTTCTATGCTATGAAATAAAATATATTGTGAGTGTGACAAAATAATCATATAGCCCTGCTTGTTTTGTGTCTATAATATATGTTAAAATATTATTTCACAGGAACAACATAGCAGTATCTTGCTCGTATAAACCAGAATGGGATATACAAGTTGAATTCTGATCATGTGGTAAATTCTCCCTGACAAAATATCAAAGTGCTAGTAAATTTTATCTTTTCCTACTATCTGATAAAGTTTAATGAAAGTTTATGCAACTGCAGTAAAGCATTATGCCTGTATTTAAGAGATGTTAGTACATTTGCCCATTATTGCTAAGAAGGCAACATAAAATAAAATATACAAAGATTTTTTACTCCTTAAAAATAGTAGGCAATATCCTTCACTTTTAGAAATGATAATTCACTCAATGACACATAATTCTGTTTGGAAAAATGTTTTATAGAAAACAGAACAAATAATAATTAAGAATTCTCAAATTTTGTATGAACTGTATGTCTCAATTTTCTCTATACTTACAGGAATCTCAGTGATTCTCTGGTTAGAGGCAGCAAGTAGGTACCACAGAAGAAACTGACTTTTAGAAACCTCTGAAACTGATTTCAGAATTTCTTAGTTCCTGCAAAATTTGTATTATCAGTTACTTACTCAGGAGAAGGATGGAAACATAGCCATATCCATTAATGACCAACTGGCCATAGGATGGAAAACAAAAATGTGTGTATTTTAACATGAAATATAAATAATACAACTTGATACACTGTTAAGTAGGAATTGATATAGACACATGTAAATATATTGGATAAAAAATTTAACAAGCAATACTGTCAGTGAGAATAATAGAATATCTCCTGAAATCCTTGGTGTTATCTAAATAAGGTCCCAATAGAGGAACTGATTGTGTATGTTGACAACTTTATTTTCAAATTCATAAGTTGGTAGAAAAATCAATATTCTGTGAATTCAGATGTGTTTGAAATGAAATAAGTTGGATTGAATTTCATATATACAAATGTGCTCTCAGGGTACACATTTATACATAAATTTTTATATTTAGAGATGCCTTTGTACACCACATACGTAAGTATATGAGCATACACATGTATATATATATATATGTGTGTGTGTGTGTGTGTGTATTTTGGTATGTTTATAAATACTCATGTACATATATAATCACACATAACATATATACAGAGAACAGAAGATAGTTTTGCCACTGTGCTGAATTGGATCTGCTAATATAATCACACGTCAATCTGAATTCTCCCACGTCTTTGCGCTCAGTTCAGTATTTAAATATTCCAATTCTCACTGGATTTCTATTATTCCAGTGAGTTCTATTTCATGCTTAAGCTTTCTGCATCTGTGGACTACAGTCAATCCAGCTTTCTATCAAAACAAAAACATTTCATTAGTACATCTACCAAGATAAATTTGATAAAATACTTGTCAGACATGTTTTTCAAGATTTATAAGTAAGCATCAAAGTCATTTAATTTTTTAAAAAAGGTTTTTAAAGTTTATGTTTAAGTTTAGAAAATTTCTAGAACCACTGAGAAGATCAGAATTTTATCACTACAATTCTGTACTATTTTATCTTTCCAAGTGAAATAACTAGAGATTAAAAATTGAATATGTGTCTGTTTTAAAAATTTCATTGTTTAAAAAATTATCTATACTATGTAGGTCACACTGAATAAGAGAGCTATCACTGTCTGCCTGGTTTAGTGAAGAGATCCAAAGATCTCAGGATGCTTTTTTCCAAGTTGACAGGCTTATAGATGAATAGAATTGTCATAAGACTCAAGAATTCCTGATACTCAACTACCTGAACTTAACATACTAAATTATGTAAGGCTTACTCCATGAGTTTGTAACAGTAATTTTCTATTTGACTAATGTGTTTCTTCATTTTTAATTGAAGTTCTATGTTACGGTCATCCTTCTAAAATTATAAGCCAACAATAAGCAGGTTTTAAATATTTATCAAAACAATGCATGCACACTACAATAAGTGTACACAAATTATCAAATTATTGAACATATAAATCTGAGTGCAGTTTACTTCATGATTTTTAAAAAAGATTTTTCTATTATACTAATATTTCCTAGCAAGTTTACCTTAACAAGAAAAGAAAGAAAAAAATAACCTCATATCAAATCTCCAATTAAATCACCTTCCTGCTCAAAAATACAATTGAGGGCTGGGGATTTAGCTCAGTGGCTGTGGTGCCTGCCTTGCAAGTGCAAGGGCCAGGGTTTGATGACTGGTAACCACATACAACAATGGTGGGCATGGTGACTCACATCTATCAGCAATCAGAACCACATACCACAATGCTGGGCGTGGTGGCTCAAGCCTGTAACCCCAGCACTTGGGAGGAAGAGGTAAGAGGCTTGCTGTGACTTTCAGGCTGAGTTCAGGGCCAGCCTGGACAACAAAAGTGAGATCATGTCTCTAAATAAATAAATAAATAAATTCGGGAAATAAATGAAAACATTTAAGAAAGACCTCCACCTGTGTTGTCCAGGAAGAATTGCCACTGGCGGGATGCTGGAAACCCTGAGCGTGAGAACAGCTACATCAGTCAGCTCTCATGTTCCACTACTTGAAAAAGAGAGGAGCCTGCAAATTGTTACAGTGAGGCAGAAACCAATCTGACCGGGAAGTAGGAAGGATGTTTACCAAATGCTCTGGTGTTATGTCACTTAGAAGTTAAATATGATTTCTTTATTTAAAATTATTTTTTTCAGAACAAACTTGTTTTTGTTCTATGCCAATATCACTCTATATTACATTAAAAAATCATAAAAAGAGTGATAAAATAAGAACAAGGTTTTGTGGAGAGAGAGGTAGAAGTGTGTGGGTGAAGGACAAGAGATATGTTATGCCTTGTGTCTAGATGTTCCCTCAAAGCCTTACGCAGTCATAGGTGTGGGGCTTTTTCAGAAGCAGCTGGATCTAGAATGTTTGACTGATTCATGGTGCAGTGGTAGGATTAACCATGTTAGGACTGAGGGTGATTGATCACTCACTCAATCCATTGATTGGTTTGGCACTGCCATAATCCAAGTAGCCAGGATCCACTATAGGGGAAAGAAAGAGATTTGCTTTGCACCCTCCTTGTTCTTCTTTCCTGCTTGCCGTGGACTATTTCTCCTCTACGATGCTCCTCTGCCACGCTCCTCTGCTTTGCACTAAGCCAGCTATGAATTGAAACCTCTATGAGTTGTGGGCTAAATAAACTTCTCCTCCATTAACTTGTGATGTTTGGTACTGAGTCTCAGCAGTGAGAAAAATAACGAAGACAAACAACGAGAAACCTGTTTTTCTGTATTTCAGGAGGGTGGTTATAATAAGTGAAACATAATTGCATCATCAATGCAAGTGTTTTGTGTCAGTTCATCTTAGATTTTGTGTTTTTCATAATTTTGTATTTGTTCTAATATGAAACTAACACCAAAGAAGATACTGGCAGTAAAGAGCATCCCATAAAATATTCTGAAGTTTCACTGAATTAATATTTGATTTTTTTGGATATAGAGTCTTAGTAGGTAATGCAGGCTGTCTTTGAATGTATCATGGGCCCCAGAGTGGCCTGAGATTAGTGGCAGGTGCCTGCATTAAAAAAACAAATATTGGCCTAAGAAATAAGGATGTCAATTGCCTCCTTGGCCTAAAACTGTTAAAAAAAAAAAAAAAACCTTTATGTTTCTTGCACTAAAATATGAACTGACCCAAGATAAATTCTTAAATCTCCCTTATAACAGTGTAAAAAATATTCTGTGAAATATTCTCCATCAGAAGATTGATAAGGAGTCATAACACCAAAGACTGTATGAAAAAACAACTAATAGCAACAATAATTAAAGCATCACTATGCATATGTAAATCTGTAAAAGTACATACAGCAGATGAAAAAAGGAAATTATTTGGAAAAGTTTCATAGGAATTTCTATAAAATAGTGCAGATCTTAATGTTTCAAACTATATGTATGTAATATATATGTATATATGTACATATAATATACATCTATATATACACATATATATGCATATATATGCCTTATTGTAGTAAGTGTATTATAATAGTAAACACTAAAATAAAATATAAGGCATATATATAATACATATACATATATATATATGTATATATATGTATATATATGTAACTTACAATGAAAAAGGAATTAAGGTTGCAAATCAATTGATCTTAGGAGAGACTGTCCTGTATTACCCTGGTGATAATGATATCATTGTCACCAGGGTAATAAGCCAATGTAATAAGAGTAATGATTCAATTTGAAAGTGAGAGGCATAAAAGAGGTCACTGTTACAGCGACACACAATGTAAGAAAGACTAGATCAGCCATTACTATGAAAATGGAAGAAAATCAGAAGCCAAGGAAATTGGATTGTTTCTAGAAACTGAAAATAGTGATGGCAACAGTGTCTCTCATCAGCCTCAAGAAGAAATAAAGTCCTTGATATCTTGATTTTAGCCCCGGAAAACTCATTACAATCTTCTGACTATAAAAGAATTATAAGAAAATAAATTTGTAGACACTAACGTTGCACAAACTTGCTATGTAAGAAACAGTAATATTGTATGCCATACACTTGGAGAAAAAAAGGAAATTTGTCCCTTCTTTACATGTATACCTAGTAAGGAGAAGATGAATTAGGTTTTTTTTAAAATAAAAATTGTAGTAAGTGTATTATAATGGTAAACACTAAAATAAAATATAAGGCACATATTCATATTTAGTTAATATTAAAATAAGTAAGAAATACTTAAGTATTAAATCAGTTTGACTCATTAAATTTGTGATAAAATTACTTTGAACTAACTAAAAATACAAACAGAAAGCTAGAAAAATTGACAAAATGAATGTTAGAAGAAGATCAATATATTTGATATATATTAAGTTAAAACAAATTCTACGCTCTCAGGAGAAAAACTTGGAGAAAATGAATTAACAAATAAAATAGTAAAATAAAATAATAAAATTAGAGCTGGGGATTTAGCTCAGTGATTCTGTCACCTGCCTTGCAAGCTCAAGGTCTGGAGTTCCATCCCCAGTAACCACATACAACAGTGCTGGGCATGGTGACTCACACCCCTCAGTAATCAATACCACATACCACAGTATCGGGTGTGGTGGCTCACATCTGTAATCCCAGCACTTGGGAGGCAGAGGCAGGAGGATTGCTGTGAGTTCGAAGCTCACCAGGGTTACTGAGTGAGCTCAGAGCTAGACTGAACTACAAAAGAGAGCCTCTGTCTTAAATTAGTAAATAAAAATAAAAATCGAAACATTTATTTAAAAATATGCCAAAAGTAGCCCATATAAGTGATATATAACTTTGACTCTGCAATTAGATTTTGTACACTAAATCTAAAGTGTGCTGCTCTGTATTGATGTGATGTAACATAGACTTCACAATCTTTCCTTTTTACCTTCTTTACGTACAATGTAACTCTAAACAATAATATTTTCATCCTGTTGATACGAAAAATAAAAGATCAAATCTGTTTAAAGGAATTATCAAAGTCATGTTATAATATAGAAAATCATCAACCTATTAGCTATATTGAAAAATGGCTGTAATGAGTACGTTACAGAAAAGGTACTCAGTACTGGCAAGGAAACAAGATAGCATTTTCATTTACAGCTTGAATAAATATAATTGTCTAGTTTTGTGCAAAATATTGGAAATATATGTCATGTATTTTCAAACTGAATAATAAAATATGTAATTAATATAGTGTTTTCTTTAATAGGTGAATGATTGATAAAAATAGAAATATGCTCATATATAGGATTGTTCACAGTAATCAACAATAGAATGAGCAGACTATTTTTTCATTTCTTTTTTAAAAATTATTTTCTTTATTAGTACATTTTTTATACACATCATGATCACACTCAATATGGACAATTTGTATCAATATATGACACAAGTTAATTCTCATTTTTCCTCAGTCTCCTACCCATCCTATAGTGTCCCTTCTCCCTACATACATATGCTTTTTTCCTTTTTTTATGACTAGATTCTCATTTTTTCCCATTTCCCTACCCACCCAACACCCCTATACGTATAAGCTTTGTTTCTATTTGTATTGCCATCACAAATTTTTCCCCTCATTCCTTCCCCCTATCCTTTTCCTTTTAATATTTTGTTATTCATATATTAGTTACTTTGAGTTTGATCACACATGATGTACATGTGTAACAAAACATCATACTGTACTATCAGTGCTGGTTATCATTTTCAGTTTGTTGTGTGGACAATGTCTATTACTTCTAAAACCACATTTAAGTGGCAAAATCAATCATAATTTTCCTATATCTGCCACAAAACAACAAATTTCCTTTTATCTAATGATTATCTAAAGAAGTCTGAGTCATCCTGGTAAAGAGAAATTTCAAAAGAAAAGAATAAATTATTGGTAAATAAAACAGTACGAGTGGATCTCTCGGTGCTGAGTAAAAGAAGTCGCAAATATTATGTACTTTAAAAAATTATAACACACATAATGACATACTTTGTAGTGAAGTGTAAATGACACAGTATGTAGTTATAAGTTTCATTTATATGGCATATCAGTAAAGTCATTCCCTTAGTACGAAAATGCAAACTATAAAGATGATCAATATGTTTCCAGGACTTACAAGTGGAGAGAAGGTTGCTGTAGAGAGATACTGCGTGGCACACTATCAGGTATTTCAGTGGCCTCTGTTCTATGTGTGGTGGTAGTGGAAGGATACATGTATGCATTAAACTTGTAAAATTAGTGCATCACATTGAACTATACAGTGCATAAATATTTTGAAGTATTTAATTTTTCTGAAAAAGTCTAATAAAACAAGACAAGTTCACTGGAGAGATTACATGATGAAGCACAAGATAAAGTTCTATTTACAGTTCAGTTCTATATTGCACAAAAAATCAAAATACATGTTAGCTATTTGTAGTGCATTATGTCCTTCTGTACTTACCTGATATGCAAATGCCCTTTCCTCCTCTTTTGTTGTAACAGCTGTGTTACTGTCTTAAGTGGATATTGCTAGACAATTATAAAATAGGAAAGAATGAGCTGGAACAGAAAAAAGTACTATCTCAAATCAGAGCTCATGTTCAAATCACAGCTCTTTCACTCACTTACTGGCTACATTACTGCAACATAAAGTCTCATTTTACTCATTTGTGAAACAAAAATAATAAGAATGTTTACCTTGATTGTGTTTTGTTTTTCAAATATGTCATGCAAAACACTGCCTGGAAATAGTACACATTCAGTAACTATTAGAAAATAGTAGATCAATGGTTCTAGGGACCATTTCATAAAAGGCTCAAGATTGAAAATTATAATAATGGTTTATCATTACATCCCATTCCACTTTAGGTATTCAGAATAAATTAATTTATCCAATATATTAGTGATCAATATCTGAGTTTTTCCACTTCTGTCTCTTAAAATACTGCATGTATACATGATGTGCATGTATCTTGCTGAAATGAACATACAATTTAAACTGTAAAATTTCCAGCTTATAAATTGTTTTTATCCTGATTGCTAATAGATAAGTGTCAGAGTGTCATGCAGTTTGGTTGTACAAGTTTATACACTTTGCCAGAAGCGTATGAGAGTATCCTTGAAAGCAAATAACACACTGTAGTTTAATCAATTTCATCCCCCACCTTCTCTCTCAAGTTTAGTTTCCACATGTAAGAGAAAGGACATAGTATCTGACTTTTGGTGACTAACTGGTTTTGATTAATATGATGTCTCCACTTCCGTCCATGTTTTACAAATGCTATTGTATGTGTTAAGGTGCATTAGAGGGACAGATTCACATAAAAACTGTCTAAAGGATTTACTGAATAAAACTTACAATGGACACCTACAGGATTAGGGGTAAAAAATGCAAAGTGGCTGTTTACACATTGAGGAGCCAGAGGATCCATGAGTTGGAGTCCTGGAGCCCACCGCTGAGTGTGGTTCAAGTTCAAGTTGAAAAGCTGAAAGGTCTGCCTGGGAAAGCTTAGAGTCTGCACCTGGAGCTTCAAGTAACTGGACCAGAATGTCCAAAGGCAATGGCAAAGACTGGAAGTTCTCCAAGGAAGCGAAAGGAAAATGTGCTTTTTCTTAACACTTAAATTTTTCAAACTACAGTATAGGCCTATTTATTGGTTCTCCTACATTAGGATGAATTGCCCTCCTCCATCTGCAGCCTACATGTCAATCATTTATACACTTAGACTTGTATTCTGTCAAACTTCCAGGACTTCCTTAATTCATTCAAGTTGACCTGTCATGACTAATGATCATGGCCATGATTTCACTCGTTACTGTTGCAGTAATATATTACACTCATACAGTGCTTTATTTTTTTTTTCCTTTTTAGATTTTTTGAGACAGGGTCTCACTTTGTGGTTCAGGCTGGCCCTGAACTCAGCCTCAAACTCACATCACAGCAATCCTGCTGCCTCTGCCTCCCGAGTGCTGGGATGACAGGCGTGAGTGGTATGTGGTACTGGTTGCTGCTGAGTGTGTCTCCACACCCACTATAGTATGTGGTTACCGGCGATCGAACCTGGGTCCTTGCGCTTGCAAGACAGGCGCCGGAACCACTGAGCTAACTCCTCTGCCTGTACAGTGCATTTTCTTAATTTACTCATCAGTTGAGGAAACTAAAACTGTTTCCATAGCTTGATTATTGTGAATCACCCCTCATTGAACATGTGTATGCTAGTATCCCTACAATATGCTGATTTTATTTCTTTTGAGAATATGGTGAGGAATGATAAATCTGGATCAAATTGGAGCACTATATTCAGGTTGCTTTTTTAGGAGGCTCCATACCGATTCCCATAGTGGCTGTACTAATTTACATCCCCAAGAAAAAATACTTTAAGGTTATTTTTGCCCTACATTCTTTACCCATTAATTGTTTTCTGTATTCTTGACAATAGCCATTGTGATTGGAGTGGGATGGAATCTCAGTGTAGTTTCATTTGCATTTCTCTGTGGCTAAAGCTGTGGAAAAATTTTCATAGACTTATTGGCCATTTTAATTTCTTTGTTTGAGAGGTATCAGTTCAATTGCTCATTTCCAGACTGACTAATTTTTCTTGCATTAACTTTTGAGCTCTTTATGTATTCTGAATAATAATCATTTGTTGGAAGACCAGACAGAAAATTTTTCTACAATTTTGTAGGCTATTTATTCGCTCTATTATTGGATGTTTTCCTCTGAAGAAGCTTTTTAATTGGACCTAGTCCCATTTGTTGATTATTGATACTATTTCCTATACTATTAGACAACTATTCAGAAAATCTTTGCTTACGCAATGACTTCAAGTGTTTCCCTTATATTTTCTTCTATCAGTTCAATGCTTCAGATCCTGTACCTACATCCTTGAATTCTTCTAACTGATTTACATACATGGTGAAGCACAAGAACCTAATTTAAATTTTCTACAGATGGATATCAAATTTATGAAGAACTATTTATTAAAGAATTTGTATTTGGCTCCTTTTCAGGAATCGATTGCTGTAGCAATAGGTTTGAGTTCTTTGACCTTTATTCTTTATCAGGGTTCTACACAGCTGTCTTTATATCATTGCCATTGTGCTTTACCTCTAGCCTTTTGGCACGTTTTCAAATTGGGGAGTATGTGACCTCTATCACTGCACTTTTTCCTTAGGATTACTTTAACTATTGTTAGATTTTGTGTTTCAATATGTATTTTAGGATACTTTTCTTTCTGTGAAGAACTTTGTTGGTATTTTACATAGGATTGAATTAAATAAATATATTGTTTTGGGCAATACGGCAATTTTAACAGTACTAACTCTGCAGATCAATGAACATAGGAAGTCTTTCTAACTTTTACTGTTTTCTTCACATACTTTCATCACTCTTTAAATTTTTATCTTAATGGTCTTCAATTCCTTGGTGAGACATTTTGCTAGATATTTTTCAAGCTATTGTGAATGAAATTGATTTGGTATTTTCTTTCTCACATTTCATTATTGCTATATAAAAAGGATATTGGATTTTTTCTTGTTAGCAAGTTAAATTTAATGAATATACTAGATACTATTTACAGGAGGTGTACAGATATACAATTTGAAAACAGGAAAAATGCATTCCAAAATTACACATTCAATACATTTTTGTATGTTGCTTTTGTAGCTTGTCATTTTGCTGAATTTCTTCATTAGATTAAATCCTTTTGGTTGAGTTTTTAGATTCTTCTAAGTAAAAGATGGCTTCATTAGAAAGCAGGGATATTTTGACTTCTTTCTTTCTTATTATCCTTTTTCATTCTTTCTCCTGATTGATACTGGCTAAAATCCAACAGTTAAACTGAAGTGTTAGAAATGTGCATTCTTGTCTCATTCCTGAAGGTGGCTTTAGTTTCTCCTCATTCATTATGTTGTTGGCTACAGTTTTGTAATCTATCGTTCTTACTATGTCAAAGATAGATCCTTCTATGCTGAGTTTCTTGAAGGTTTTATAGTGAATAAATATAACATTGTGTTGACCGATTTTCCTTTTTATGGTGAGATAATCACATGACTGTTTATGTTGTGCATTACATTTACTGATTTATATATGTGGAATTATCGTTACATCTTTGAAGGAAACCAACATGATGAAAATGTCTGATTCTTTACACATCTTCATGAATTGCATTTGCAAACATTTCATTAAAGATTTTTACATGCAGGTTCATCAAGACTGTTGTCTATGTTTCTCTTTTGTATTGAGTAGCTAGTTTGGTGTTAAGGTAACACGATGTTCATAGAATGAACTTGGAAGCACATTTGCACTTGATGCTTCACTGAATAGTTTGAGGCACATTGATGTTAATTGTGCTTATAAGTGAAATAAATAGGTCACAGATAGGTAAATATCACATCTTTTCTCTGGTATGAGAAAATAAAGATGTAAATGAGTCATAGAATTGTATGTTGCATATTGTAAAATAGAAAATGCTCAAAGTGAAATAGGGTGAAAGGGGAAAAATAATGAGATTATAACAAAAAAGAAAAGAAATAAAGTTTATGTATATAGGGAGGTGGTAGGGTGGGTAGGGCTATGGGAAAAAATGAGAATGAAGTTGTGTCTTATACTGGTACAAATCCCCATTATGAAGTGCAATCATGATGCATATATGTAATGTACCAATAAAGATATATATACACAAATAAAAAGAAACTTTAAAGAAAAAAAAATTAAGTTGTGTCTTATAGTGGCACAAATATTCATTGTGGAGTGCAATTATGATGTGTAAATGTAATGTACCAATAAAGATTTAAAAAAAAAATCGAGGAATGGGCCAGGGAGTTAGCTCAGTGGTTCCGGCGCCTGTCTTACAAGCCCAATGGCCCAGGTTCGATTCCCCAGCAACTACATACCATACTGGGCCTGGAGACTCATGCCCAGCAGCAACCAGTACCACATACCACAGTGTCGGGCATGGTGGCTCACACCTGTAATCCCAGCACTTGGGAGGCAGAGGCAGGAGGATTGCTGTGATGTGAGTATGGGGCTGAGCTCGAGACCAGCCTGAACTACAAAACGAGACCCTGTCTCAAAAAAAAATTAAAAAAAAAATCTAGGAAGATTGAGGAATAAAATAGTCCAGTGGTGGATATTTTTTGTTGTTTGAAAACTGTTTTCTTGCTTCAATCTCATTGTCTGCTACTAATTTTACTTGAATTTTTCTTAAAAATATTTTCTTGGTTCAATTTTAGTAGTGTATGTTTCTCTATTTCTAGGTTTTCCAATGTAATAGAATGGTTTGTTTTATTTTGTTTTGTTTTTCTTTTTCTTTTATTGAGATGGGATCTCACTTTTGTAGTTCTTCCTTGCTCTTAGCTCACTATGTAGCTCAGGCCAGCCTCAATCTCATAGCAATCCTCTGGCCTCTGCCTCCCAAGTACTGGAGTTACAACGTGAGCCAACACACCTGGCCTGAATGTAAATATTTTAAAGTTTCCAATAATTCTCTAAATTTACTTAACATATGTCATAATACGTCCCTTTTTATATGATTTCATTCACCTTTGATTATCTTTTTATTTTGGTTAGTTTGCCAAAGGATCTGTCAATCTTATTTATCATTAAAGACAAAACACCTCCATTTATATTGACTGTTTAAAGTTCTTTTAGCATCAATTTTATTAATTTCAGCTCTCTTCTTTATTATATCTTTTCTTCTGCATATTTTGGTTTTTAATCTTTTCAGATTTTAAAGTTTATCCTTAGATTATGGTCTCTTATTTTTTAGTGTAGGTATTTACACTTGTAGTCTTCCTTTGTATAACTTCTGCTATCTCCTACATACTTGGGTATATTTGATTCTAGAAAGAGTTTGAAAATTTCCTTCTAATCTACAGAATGACCACTGTAGCATAAATAGCTATTTATTTTCAATTTTTGGTGTAGTTCCACTAATTTTCTATGTTGTTGATCTCTCGATTCATTCAGTTATAATCTAATAGGATATAGAAGTTTGTTTCACAGTTTTGGTAATTTTAACATTTGCTTTATGATCTAAGACATAATCAGTTTTGAAGAAGCTCATCAGCTGTTGAAAATATTATGCATTTTTCTGTCATTGGCTAGAATACTTCATATAAATCTGTTCAGATTTTTGATCTATAGTGTAAGGTATCAATGATATTTCTTTTATGAGTTTTGTTTGGATGACCTATTTATTTGGAAGAGTTGGTAGTTGGATGTGTACATTATTATTGTATTAGAGTCTATTTCCTTATTTATATAGAACAGGGCCTATTTTATAATATTAGATTAATATATACATCCTTAAAATTGCAAAGTCTTCTCAGTTTATTGTTACCTTTTGCAAAATAAATTGTCTTCTTTGTCTTTTATTAATAATTTTAAATTAATGTCTACTTTGTAATATATGTATAACTATTCCAGTTTAATTTCCAACTGCATTTATTTGCAACTTTTTTTCCCACTATCTCTTTTGGTCTCAGTATGTCTTTGAGTGAGACATATATTTTTTGCAAGCAATACATAGTTGTGTGTTATTAAAATGAAATTCTCTAGGTTGTATCTATTAATTGGAGAGTTAAGATTTTTTCATTCAAGGTTATTATTAAAAAGACATGTACCAATTCTTATTGCTTTATTATTTTTCTGATGTTTTATTCTTTCCCAGTATTTATTCATTTCCAATTCTGCCTCTTCTCTGAGTAGTGTTCTTTAAAGAATCTTCTGAAATGCGAGGTTAGTGGTCACAAATGCCTTTAGCTTCTCTCTATGGTTTTGGTTTTTGACCCTGAACAGTAACTTTGTTGAGTGAAGAACGTTAGACTAACACGTACTTACTTTCATAATTTAAAATCCATTATTTCCTGACCTCATAATTCTTAGAATCTCTGCTAGTAAATCTGTCACTGAGCTGAGTCTACCTTTATTAGTAGTTTGGCATTTTTCTCTCAGAGCTTTTAATATTCTTTCATTGTTTTGTACTCTTTTAACTATTGTCATGGGAAAATTTATTTTTTGTAATTTATGTGCAGGGGTCTAAAGTACTTCTTGGATCTAGCTGTCTATGCTTTTCTCAAGTTTTGTGAAGTTTTTGCTGTTATTTCTCTAAATGGATTTATACTTCTTTATTTTTTAGATCAGCACTCTTTTTTCCTCCCAAGACTAAAAAATTTACCTTTTTGATTGTGTCCCACAAATTTCTCCGGTTTTTTTCAAAATTTTTTATTATTTTTATTGATTCTGATTGTGATAATTCATTTATTAGGTTCATGCCAATAACTCAATCTTTGATCAAGCTTCTTTGTGAGGCTTTCAATTGAATATTTTATGTGGTTATTTTGAGCTTTTCATTTCCAAAGGTTCTGTCTATTTTTTTGAGAATCCTGATTGTTTTTATTAAAATGCAGTTTCATATCCTGCACTATGTTCTTCACTTACGCAGATGTTCATGTTTATCCTCTTTCAGTTCATTTTTTTTTTTTTTTTTTTTTTTTTTTTTTTTTTTTTTTTTTTTTTTTTTTTTTTTTTTTTTTTTTTTTTTTTTTTTTTTTTTTTTTTTTTTTTTTT
>PVIR01031699.1:0-19227 GCA_004026965.1 Petromus typicus
AAAAATGCTTTTTAAATAAATAAAACAATGATCATTTCTTGAGCCGCTTTCATAATGAATGAAAATTGCTTTGGGATTTACAGTAGAAATCAGTGTTGTTTGACCTGAAGTTGTGCTAAATTTCTACAAATTCTTTACCAATTAAAAAATGAATTTAGTTGTACACTAAAGCTTAATATAAACTTAAAAATTGATAATATTAAGCAATAATAATGACATAGTCAAATTTTCTTTTTCTTATAATAGGTAGATCATATTGTGGTTCAACAGGAAACTGAACTTCTGGAAGGTATGCACTCACTACATTGACTGTATTTCTAGAAAAAGGGGTTTTTCAGACAAAGACAAAACAAAAACAAAAATGAAACAAACAAACAAAAAAAAACCCTACCACCACAGAATTAACAGTGGCAACCCTACAGGGAAGTCAATCAGGCTATTTACAAATACCTGTCTTCACAAAAATTTCCTCTAACAAGAATACCTTCTCCTTCATTGTCTTTCCTTTCTTCTTCCATCTAGATCACTTCTAACTACATTTCTCTTTCTTCTTTTTTATGTTTCTTGATCCAAACCTGGTGTAGCTGGGGGTAAGAGAGATTCACAACTTTTCACTACTTTTAACAGAATTATGATGATGAGTTCCTCTTTTGTGTTTTTAGTCTTAACAGGCTTTGAAACTAATAGCAGATTTGTAATTAAGAACAGCCTCGGACAGAAGGTTTTGTTTGTGGTGGAAGATAATGATTGCTGCAGGCGAAATTGCTGTGGATCTTGCAGGCCTTTTACTCTGAGGATTCTTAATAATTGGCACCAAGAAATCATAACTTTGGAGAGACCACTGAGGTGTGATGCCTGTTGCTTCCCCTGCTGCCTTCAGGAGGTCAGTGTGCAATCACCAGGGCAGCTTGGAAAGTGGAAAGAATTTTCACCTCTCATTGACTGTAGATTCATAGACTGTCGGTGATTATTGTTCCATTTATATATATTCTTCTGCTGTTGTAGATAGAAATCCAAGCTCCTCCTGGTGTCCCAATAGGTTATGTTACTCAGAAGTGGCATCCTTATCTGCCCAAGTTTACTGTTCAAAATGAGAAGAGAGAGGACGTACTAAAAATTGTTGGCCCATATGTTCCATGCATATGCTGTACAGATATTGATTTTCAGGTAAGAAATATCAATTTTCCTCTTTTTATTTTTCTTTTCTCTTTTTTTTTTGGTTGAGATAGGGCCTATATAGTCAAAAAATTTTTAAAGACTGTCTAACCCTAAAACATGGTGGTTTCTCTACAGCAGTATGACATATTACTCATTTTAGATAGAACTTTATCCTTGCCCTCTAAATCTGATCGTCCAACCCTATGAATTCTTTATTTGCCATCTAGTCTACTATGAGCTCTAAGCCTTATTCAGAGGATCTGACTACTCCCAAAAACCCACTTAGACAAATCTAGTCTTAATAAGGTTAATGCAGAAGAACTTTCTTTTCCTCAGTTTTTCTTTCCACAATTTCAGTTACCTCCAGTCAATTCTGATCGGAAAATATTAAATGGAAGATCCAGAAATAAATAATTTATAAGTTTTAATTGCATAAAGACTCATCCTGAGTCTTGTGATGGGTCCCACGCCTCCCTCTGTTCCAGCTGTCCAGGGCATGAGTAATCTCTTTCTCTAGGACAGTCTCGCCACACATACTACCTGCACACGAGGTCAGTCTATTAGAGGGCTTCTTGGTAATGGTTGTCAGATCAACTATACCGGTATCTATCTCACTGCTAGTGTTTCGTCACCCTAATACCCATGTCTGAAACGTTCCTCCATCCCCACACAGGCACTCTATCTCTCAAGGCACTGGATAATGATGGTGAACAGAATATTGAAAGAGAAACAGTGATAACAAATTGATATAATTTATTACAGTATACTCAAATTTTTATATTTTTCTTATTTAATAATTAATAAGTATAGCTAATTTCTCTCTGTGTCTAATTTATAGATGAAAAATTGTTTTACATATGCATGAATAGGAGCAAATTAAAGGCTCAGTTTTAGGTCCCACTACAGCCCACCGGATAAGGAGGAACTAACTACTTCTGGTATAACACTTTCCCCAATTATGCTTCTTTTGTCATCCAGCAGGAGAATGATAAACAAAATTTCTGTTAGCTTTCTGCTTTGAGAGAAGCACAAAGTTTATATGGACTGCAAAAATGATTCATTTTTAAAATTTCAGCCATTTATGTTTCCTTTCTGATGGTTGTTGGAGATGAGCCTGCCATCGTGGTAACATTTGCAGCCATGTGAACTCTTTGCTGCTGGAAGTTACATAGCAAAGTAATACTTTGTTTTCATTCTTTTCTACTTGTACTTTGGGCTTACTTTTTAAAATTGTGAAATAGGTACATTTTATAAACATGTCATGATCACACTCAACCTTGACAATTTGTACCAGTATATGACATGACTTGATTCTCATTTTTTCCCATTCCCCTACCCAGCCTACAATCCCTATTCCCTATATACATAAGCTTTGTTTCCATTTTTTATTACATCACATTTTCTTTCCTCTCATTACTTTAAATAATTTTTGTCTTAATATAAAATATTCTTTCATTAAAATTGCTTTCATATAAGCTCTTTAAAACACTTTCTCACATATCTAAAAATATATATAGAAATGAATGAAAAACTAGAGTTATAAGTCATAGTTACACATAGATAAAATTTAGTACAGTGTTGGTTTAAATTTACTGCAACTTTGAAAGTAGCTTTGGAATTTCCTTTGGAAACTTTAGAATTTCCTAGAAATCCTTAAGACATTATGTTTTGCAATGTAGATTAAATCTCTTGATGAAAAATCTGTATTTGGCAAAATTACCAAGCACTGGACTGGATTTTTGAGAGAGGTATGCACCGATGCTGACAACTTCGGGATCCGGTTCCCTCTGGACCTGGATGTGAAAATGAAGATTGTGACGCTTGGCGCATGCTTCCTCATCGTAAGTTGTTCTTCCAGACCTTGAGTCAATAAAGAGTGATGGGTAGGTCGGGGATGGAGTGGGACAAGCTGGGGCACAGAACGGCGTAGGATGAGAGAACTGATAAGCCTGGGCCCGAGCGTTGTGTTTGCTCCCTGCCTCTGACATGGCTGTCATGGTGTGGAATCCCACACTGGCAATAGAGAAGTTTATTACAAGAGAAGGACGGAAAAGTTGAGCGGAGATAGTGAAGGAGAAAGATTTCAGGAGTTTATAAAAGGCTACTGAGGCAAATTGATGGGAATTAATAAATTCGTACAGGTATCAACAGATAGGTACGGAACCTAGGAACTGTTAAATTGGATGAAGGCAGAATTTATATAGCAACAGATTTTTCTAAGGTTTGCGTATTTCATTGTTCTTGTTTAACAGATATGTTGTCACATAATCCATTCCCTCAGCTGTCTGTGTATGAGAACTGATATTTTTCTGACTGCTCACTTTTGTGTTTTTATGTTTTATCCAGGACTACATGTTTTTTGAGGAATATATGTGAAAATGGGAAACAAAGAGAAGAGCATGGTGTTGGAAGGATAAAAATGTCCTCATACAAAATGAAATCTAGGGCAGGAATGTAGCTCTGAGGTCAGGAGTTCAATCCAGGGTGCAAAAAAGTGAAAAAGAAGAAAGAAGAAAGAAGGAAGTCTGAGGTTGAGACTATGTAAAAGAAAACTCAATGATTATATTTTCTTTGTGGAAATCACTCACATCTACAAGAATAAAGCCATGCTGGCTTTAGCTTTAATTGTATCATTTTACTTTTTCAGATTATAAAGTTTATTTTCTTCATCATACGTTATGGTTAGTTCTAAAATGTCCCCAAGGCCTCATGCACTTGTAGAGGCTTTTGAAGATATCATGAGGACCTCGAGCTGCCATGTTGTAGGAGGGAGACCTGGTCAGGGGAGCTGAGTCCCGGGGGTGTGGCCTGTTTATGCCCCCCCCCCCCTTACTCTCTCCTTCCTGGCTGCCCTGCCATGAGCAGTTCTTGGCTGCCTTCCTGCCTTGGAGCCAGTTGATTATGGATTGAAATGGAAGCCAAAATAAATGTGTCCTCCTTTAAAGTGGAAGTTTTGGGTCGTTTGTCTCAGCAATAAGGGAAGCACCTAAGATATCATTGCTTTATACTTCTTATACTTTTTAAAATATTCACTGTGCATTATGAGAAAAAGGATGGAGGAAATTTTACATTTAGAAATTATACCTTTTCCAAACAGCTGTATTGAATTGCTGATTCTTGTTGCATTTTTTATCCCCAAATTAAAGCCTTATCAAAGTTAATTTTAACATAAAAAATTATCCTACTAAATCTTCTTACAACTTGTTTCATACAAAAGATATAATGTGGACTGGTGGTGTAGCTCATGTGTGATGCATGCCATGAGACACCGCAGAAGACCGTCGGTCCTATCCCTAGCACCACAAAAGAAAAATAAATTAAACCTCTAATATATTTTGTATGTACCATCAATTCAAAATGTTAAACCAGCTCTTTTTTGAGGGGTCTTTATTGTCAACTACTACTTAATGTGGGCATTATATAGAAAAAAATGTTTTTTCTTTCTACTTGAGAAAATCATGTTTAAATGCTCCTCTTACTGTGTGACTATAATAATTTATAGACAATAAATTACCAACTTCAAATGAATGACATGATCATTTTATAGACTTCTTTTCCTCTAAAACTATTATTGATATATAATATTTAGCTCCTGTATTTTGACAATCCCAGGACACAGTAATAATATTACTCAGGTATTAATAAATGAAACAAATATATATCTTCTGTTTATAAACTTCAGCCATGGTCAACTGGGTAATAATAATCAAATATCTAAAAAATAAACATGATGTAATTTTGGCATTCTTGCTTTTTATTTTTAACCAAAATGTGGTCAGTCAGTCCAGATGGTCTCCTGAATTCTCATTTAATTAGATGAAGACACTATATTTCTCTTCTGGTTCAACATCTCTTTTAACAAGAGTTCAAGCATTCAGTGACTTGAAATAAAATCTCTACCAGTGCTACCAACCAGGATTTTTCTCTGTCGTATATTAAAGGAATTTTGTAATATGTTTGGTATGAAAGATTAGATTGATAGAAGAAATGAACAATTCAGTCTCCCTCATGTTAAGCCAAAATGGGATTAGGAAAAAAAACAGTCTCAGAAATACTCCCTTTTCATCCTGTGCAGGATTCCAGCACAACCAACTCTCCTCATTATGAGTGTCAGCAACATTGAATGTCTACAAGACCAGGTTTTCCAGGAGGTAGAGAAGGAGAACATGGATAGGCCTGGGGTGCTACAGAAAAAAAAAGTCTTGTGACCTCTCAACAGCTTGAACAATTCGGCAGATGCCAGCTCCCCAAAATGGAGTGGAACCTTGGAATCACCTCTGGCTTATCCTAAAGAGATAGTTGCATAACCAGATCCCAAGTCATCAGTTTTTCAACTCGAGAGGCATTTCAACCTGGCTTCCAAGTGACAAAGCCAACCCGGAATGAGTCTTAGAGGCAATGACATCTCTGTGACAGCTGTTCTAACTTTCATCTCTTACCAGTTTCCTCCATGTATAATTCTGAAGTTTTGGTTTAGCAGAGCAAAATGTCAGCCAATCTGCATAGTTCCTTCTGTTCTTCAGCTCTGCAAAGATCTGAGCTGGAACCCATATTGTATCAGAATTCATTGACCTTCCAAAATTAGACAAACCTCTTATACAATCCTCATAGAGAAAAATCATTTAAAAATATCTTTTAAAAAGCAATTTGATAGACACACAAGCAACAATTAGAATAAGTGACTTAATTTCTAACTTCAAAAAATGTTGTGAATGTTCACATTAGTGTATCGTGGGTAGTTATAACAGTGCATGAGAGAGTTTCCCCCAGAGCCAGGAGCAGAGCAAAGCAGTTGTGATAGGTGTGAATTGAGCTAGTTCCTGTCTTCAGAAGGAAGCTGGATGTTAAGTGGTCAGTGGATAAGAGGTGAGAACTGAGAGACAGAGGTAAGGAACAAAGGATGCCAGTCTGTCCTGAGCATTCTGACAGAGGCTGAGATGTGGAGGAAGAATAAAAAGGAAATGGAGACCAAACTGGGAGTAGAAAAAAATATTAGGAACTGTAGACTAAACTGGCTAGAAAATCACTGCCTATTTTCAAACATCTAATTAATGGGCTACTCTCTGCAGTCCAGGTATTAGGGTTTTAGCTACAACTACAATTTTCAGTGGTAGGGTCCCAATCAAGAAATTCTGTCATTATTTGAGAACAATATGATCTAAAATGCTAAAATGCTTTAGGCCACAGTTAAGTATTCTTGATACTGCAGAGTGCTAGAGGTGATTCCTAGAAGCCTTTAACTGCCACCCTGTTCCTATCCACCAGGACCTGTCTAAAATGTTCCTTACCTATCTCTGCTTATTTCAAGTTGTGCCTCTCTCTGGACCTTAATTTCTTCAGTATCATAGTTGTTGAGGGATTCTGTAGGTACTGGGGTTCTTCTAGAGGTGTTCTGTTCTTGTCCTGAACAAAGAACTGGTCAAGACAAATGATAAAGCTAGTGATGATTTACATTCACTAAAGATATTTAAAGGTAGTAAAAGAAATGTGCTCCGCAGAGTGAGTGTGGGTCAATTAATAGGAAAAGCAACACAGTCTCTATGAAGTGTAGAGTGAGTCACAGAAAGCTTGCAATGTCCCTGAGATTAAGGGCTGCTGTATCTTCTGCATCTCTCCTGAGGCTAATATCTGATCTAGGATATTCTATCAAAAATCTGCTTGATTTGTCAAGGAAAGAAATCAAAGATGGTACTTTCTGATTGGTTCTAGGGGCAGGGCTTTGGGAACTGTTCCTCTGTGCGTGTCTGAATATCTATAACCCCGTTGCCCAACACTTTGCCACCCCCTAATCTCCTGCCTCATACTTTTCAATTCATAAGAGGAAAAATAAACTGTTATATGGATTTTGATGTAATTTAGGTCCAGAGAACAACAGTAGAAAATGTAAAGTGCTATGCGCTGATAATGTTCAATGTTTTTTAATTACTAGGTAGTAGAAAATTTTGGCTAAATTGGATTGTCTTATAATGACATAAAATTCATTGTGAACCCTCAGATTAGATTCTCCCTTTAGGAGAGACAAGATGTCTGAAGATGACAAATAGGAAGAAGATGCTCATCTCAGATTACAACTGTATGCAAACACAATAGCATTCACTTTCTTCAGCTTCAAAACTTCAAACTGTGATGAGCTGTGAAAAGAAGAGAGGAAAATCTGAAGCATGAGACCAGATATAAATTTAACTGAAAAATAATGGAGTTTGGACCCCAAGTTCTAAATTAATAAGCAGAGAAGGCCATTAAATGGTTATCTACGTTGGTAACTGGCCACGGTACTCGGATCGTCTCTACATCATACATTCCAGTTAAGTTTCCATACAGTTTTCATGTTAATATAGTCAAAGCTGTGTTACCTGTGTCAAAAAATAATAGTTTAAAATTTTGTCCAGATTAGTAGCTACCTAGATTTGTAACATTGACATTCAACATCAGCTCGGCTACTAATGGCAATTTGTCTTTGCCCGTACACTCTGATGTTCTATTGTTAGCATAGTAAAGTTGTTCTGTTTGGACCATTTCATTCTACATACAAGTTTGTCTTGAGGATCAGTTGCTAGGAAACATTTGATCTAGCAGGATGTGTATACCACAGCCATCTAGAAGTAACCTAGAGAAATCTCCTCTTTCATCACTTTGGCAAAGTAAACTATATCTTACTCTCCTATATACCTACTGTCTCAGTTCTTAATCCTTTCATAGTGTACTTTATACTGGGTGTCTTTTAAAACTAGAAATTTAATTCTTCTAACTTTGAAGCTTAAAGTCAAAGATCAGGCCACTAACAGGTTCCACGTCTGGTGAGGACTTTGTCTCCTCTCTCATGATGGCACCTTAGTGTTATGTTCCTGAGGAAAGGAAGGGTGAGAGGGCCAAAAAGATCTAACTGTAACCAGCCCTGAAATACTGAAAACAAAATAGAACTTTGAGAGTTAGCTTTCTTTTCTTTACAAATGTGTGACTTCTCCAAATGTCCTCAGGTCGAGGGCATAAACAGCCAATCCTACCTCTCTTCATGCAGAATACGCAGGTCTTGTGATGTAGGAGCCCCCTTTCTTTTCTACAAGAATGACAATGAGCTGAAGGTGACTGGAAGTGACAGTCAAGTGTGTGGTGTTATCGCTCTGTGCTCTCCTCCCCTCTGTTCCTGCCCACATGTACACATGAGCTGGTGATTTGAAGCAAGTGGGCCCCTCCCTCTTCTCATACCTATCTTTGAATGAATCCTTTCCTCCTTTTTATCAAAATGAATGGCCTCCTTTGATTTGGTGACCAGTGAGGAAAAAAAAAAAAAAAACATCTGAGCTTATAAACCTGCGTGAACAGAGACAGTGACCTAATTAGTTAGAACATTAATCCACTCATGAAGAAACGTACTCTCATACCATATTAATGTGTTTTAAATTAAATGAGGACAGACTTATTCAAACTAACACACTTTCCCTGACCTAAAATTTCATATCAATTTCATATATTTCTTATTCATAAAGTATATTTTCTTCTTATAATTCCAAAGGCTTAACTTATTCCAGCATCAACTTTAAAATCTAAGTGCAAAGTCTCACCTAAGTCTAACTTAATTTTGATGTGGGTAAGATTTAAGGTATAATTTATCCCAAGGCAACTTTCCTATCAGCTTTGAGCTTATGAAATTAAGCAATTTATATGTTTCCACAGTACTGCTGAAGAACATGCATAAGAATTCCATTCTACAAGGAAGAGGTTATAAAAAATAGAGGCGAGAAGTTCTCACATAAACCTAAAAGTTAACAATGCACACATTAAACCTTATGGCCTAAGAATAACCTTCGCACCTTCCTATCTAATCTGCTGGGAGGGGGGATGGGACTGCACAACTCCAGGCAACCCTGTCCCCACAGTTTCACTTGAAGCAGCCCAAGTCACTGCTTAGCAAATTTCCCTCTTGTTCCTGTGGCTGTCCTGACGAGGAGTGGCTGCTCACGGCTGAACACTTTGGGGCAAGAGGGGTAGTGTAGTGTATATATTTAGTACAATTGGGCCTCGGGGGCAACTCCTCATTCACTAACAGGAAAGTGAGTAATGGCACAGGACCAACCCAACATGACTTCTATCCAACACCCCTTTGATTAGCTCTGAGGAGAAAACCCCTGATTAACATCTCCCTTACACTGACCCTTTACAGCTTCAAGCACCTAGATGGAAACTTTGCCTGTCCTTCCCTGACAGCAGTTAGAGATACTTCTTCAGAAGGGGGAATAGTACGGAGAGCTAAAGTAGATAACAATCAATATACAGCCAAAGAAGGATTGGCCCTCAAGGAAGTCAGCACACACATAATGAAATCAAAATTGTGACAAGAGGCAAATCTGAATGGAACCAGGCCTCACAACCAGGTCTGGGAGATAAAGAGCAACTTGAGATTGCACTGTCATTGGCATGCCCTGGCACAGTAGGCACAGACATGCCTTGACACATAGGTGCACAACTGGAACATCCACACCGTACCCCCCTCTATTTCCCAGAATGCCTTTGTTCTTTCCATGTGTCCTGCTACGTGACTTACTTCCCTATTAGAGCACGTTAGCTAAGTGGCTGTACCCACACCATGGGTTGCTTATGGTTTGACCCATATAGTATACCCAATGGTATTTTGCTTTATGAACTATCCCTGACAAAGTCCCTTGGTGGCCACCCCCTTTATATTTAACCTTTAATTTGTTTCTCTTCTCACATATTTTTTCCTATAAGTGTCAACAGAGGCCATGATGAGCCTTCAATGCTGTGCTATAGACATTTTTCCAGTTAATATTTTCCTTAGCTTAAATTCTACCTTCCACAAAGTAATAGAACAAGGACCCAGGAGAGCCAGGATGTTTGTCACTTTCTAACAGTACATGGCCTTTTTCTCCAGTTTCTAATACCTTGGTCTGAAATATCATGAGAATTGTCTTTCCTTATCTGTACTTTCCATTTAGAGGGAAGACACTTAAGTATTCACTAAGGTCAATTTTTCTCTGAGCTCCCTCCACAGGGTCACCCGTGTAATAAAGCTTAAAGAGTTTGGTAAAATAGAGATTTCTGGATTCACTTGCAGGCTTTCCAACTCAGTAATTATGCTTTCTGAGAAAGCAGTTGCATTCCGATGATTTTAAATGCAATACTGTGCTGCTGATCTGGACATCAAACTTAGCATATATAACCACTGTCTTAGCATATACATTAAATATTTATTAAGGAAAGAAATTTGAATATGCAAATGGCACACCTATTTCCTTTGTGTATATACATCCACACACATTAATTTAATGTATATATAATTAATATTATTCCCTAAACAATTAAAAGGTCAAATTTACTAATAAAGAATTTTAATATACTTTTTAGGGTGTGTACCATTCACATCACATTTCACCACTTACCACAATTCATTTTCTACATATCAGACTTTTAATTTCCCCATGCTATGAATTAGTGCAGTTGTCCTTATCTGAGAGAAGTCTACATGGTAACTGCTTATACTCTCTCTGCCTCTATGTACATCCTGTGCCACAATTCCATTGAAAATAAATAGGTCACAGATGTGTAAATATCATATCTTTTCTCTAGTATGAGAAAGTGAAGTTGTAAATGAGTTGTAGTACGTATAATTGATATTGTGAAATAGAAAATTTTTAAAAGGAAAGAGAATGTAGGAATAAAAAATGAGAGAAAAAAGAATGTGATAGTAATAAAGAAAAAAGGAAACAAAGCTTATGTATATAGGGGGTGGAGAGTTGCCAGGTGGGGGGAAGGAGAAAAATGAGAATTGAGTCATCATATTCTGGTACAAACCCCCAATGGTGAATGTGATAATGGTGTGTATTCATAATGTACCAATAAAGATAATGCAGGAAGTAGGTTATCTGGGAGATTAGTATTTTATTAGCAAAGTAGTTTAATCATTCTTAACTGGGGTGCAACTCATCTAGCATCTTCTCCACTGAGAATGGTAGAGATCTTCTCTGCTATTGCAATATATTTTATGATTCAATTTCAGGGTCTTACATGTAAATTCTTTACCTAACATGTCACTGGCCTTTGAAAGATCACTTTTCGCCTCTGCCCTGAAGGCAGAGCAGGGACTCAGTGAGACACTTCACTCTTCCAGTGGAAGACCCAGCTCACTCCAGAACCCCTCTAATGATTAGACAAGTCCTGCCCCAAAGGCAGCATGAGTCTCTGCTCTCACTTAACTCCACTGTATCACAGCTCAGAGCACCATCCAAGTCCTGCGTGAAGGCTGGGATCCCCAGTTTCTATTCACCAGAACAGTGAGGTATTACAAGGAAGGACTAGTAAAGCCTGCTAGCACTCATTGAAAGGTATTATTGTAGTCAGAATTATGTCTGGAGATGAGCGCACTCTCGGCATTCTAGAGTATCAGAGAGATCGGGGTAGATAGCACAGCTCCAGAGTCGGGGGTCTGAGTTTGTGTCCTGCCTCCTCCAATTCATAACCTTAGAATCTCAGTCCATTTCTTCATAGAGTTTCCTTTGGTTGACTCATCTCTGAAATTGTGTAACTACTGACAGAGTTACAAGAGATTGAGATGAAGAATTATTGAAAATTGAAGATGGAGAATTGTGTATCATTCATGTAAGGAATTGGAACAATACCTGGCACTACAAAAAGTACTTAGTGAAAGCTAGCTTTTTTAATTTCAAATATTTGATCTCGTTGTTTCTCTGGGCTCGTCAGCAGGCTCCCTGTTTCCCAAGACTCCATTTTTCCTGGTGGCTAAGTGTGCCTCGTCTCAATTCCAGGACAAGCAGTCATGTCTCTCCTGTTCTAACAAGTGTCCAATGCTTGCTCAGTGAGAACTACTGAGAAGCTCAGGACTTTGTCCTTTCTGAACTTTCCTAACAGTAGAATTTTTGTATCACTCTGACATTACTAATAATTTTAAAATGAAATACATAGGGTTTTTTTTGCAGCAAAATCAGAAAACATGGCATGTAAGGAAGCTGGGCTGTAAATCAGGATCTAGAGCTTAGTTCACAGGCAGGGAGGTCCTAGAGCATGTGAGCTGGCCCTGAGTCCCTCCTCCTCACCTCCGAGGATCCTTCCCGGTTCTGCTCTGTAACTTCAGACTTTTCATGTCCTCAAATCACCCAGGGTGCGTCCAGCCTTACAACTTCTCACTGGGAGGTTTTCTCTGTCCATAAAGCTGCACATTATACATCAATAACTGCATGGACTACCTGCTTTGATGTGTTTTTCAACTCAAATCCAGCTTGTCTGGCAGTGTGACCACCACAGTCCTTCAAAGCAGTGCTTCCATAACCATTTCTTATGGCACATTACTTTTTCTCATAAAATTTAAATTATCTGTAAATATGCCATACATTTATATTGTTAAATATGTACATATTTATATTTAATTGTGATAGTATATTGGAGCACATTTAGCTGTTTTAACTGTCTCAGTTTTTTTTTTTCTGCTGTTGGGAATGATGATCTGTATGCTCTGTGCATTCATCAGTATTCCTTGAAAAACCAAATTCAGCCTGTATACTGTGGAAAGTGAATATTTATATAGTTACATATCAATGAGTACATCACATACATGGGCATATGTATCTGTGCATACATATTCTACAGTGCTTCATTGAATAGTCTGAATTTAAAGATAAAGCCCTTTATTAATTGGCACTCGTAATTCTGTTTTTCATTTTCCAATTTTATTTCCCAAAAATACCTAGAAAAAAGTGTTATGTGAAGTAAACAGTATATAACCATTAAATAGTAAATTCAAGCCCTTGTTGTCTTGCAAAAGAGAGCTACCTTAAAGACAGTCTTTAACAAATCTGACCAAAAACTGGCAATTTGAAAGAATGTCTTCTTTTCGTTTTCAATGGACAAAAAGAAGATATTCTATCAAATTGCCTTGAAATCATGTCAGTTCTTCTGCTTCAGCCTCCTGAGTGCTGGGATTACAGATGTGCATTACCACACTCAGCTATTAAAACTGACTCTAAAGATATTTTTTCAGGCTAACATACAGAATTTTAATTTTAAAAATAGTATTACTCAGCACTTCACATGATGATGGAGTGTGTTTTGGGAAGTTCTCATATGCAATTACATCTTATTTAATTACTTTTTTTTTTTTTTTTTTGGTTTTTTGAGACAGGGTCTTGCTTTGTAGTTCAGGCTGGCCCTGAGCTCAGCCTCAAACTCACATCACAGCAATCCTCCTGCCTCTGCCTCCCAAGTGCTGGGATTACAGGCGTGAGCCACCACGCCCGGCACTGTGGTATGTGGTACTGGTTGCTGCTGGGTGTGGGTCTCCACACCCAGTATGGTATGTGGTTACCGGGGAATCAAACCCGGGTCCTTGCGCTTGCAAGACAGGTGCTGGAACCACTGAGCTAACTCCCTGGCCCGCATCTTATTTAATTTCAATTCCATTAATTCCTCTCCCTTTCCTCTCTGATCTTGCTTATCTCCTTTTCCCTCTCCAGAATTTTTTATCCTGCTTTCTTTTCCCTTTTTAAAAAATTTTAATTTTTTACTTATTAACTGATGCATTTTTAGGTTTCTCATGTAAGGAAAAGCATATGATATTTAACTTTCAGACCCTAGCTAATCTTTAAGATGATGGTTTCTAGTTCAAGCCATATCTCCGCAGATAACCTTATTTGTTTTATGGCTGAGCAATATTCCCTTCTGTATATATGCCACATTGTTCTCCCATTCAGCTGTTGACAGGCCTCTGGGTTGTTTCCAGAGCTTAGCTACTATGAATTATGTTGCTGTAAACATGGTCATGCACATCTCCCAATAACATGGAGTCCATACTTCATTTGTATAGGAAGACTCCCTTCTACTTCTGCCTTAGCTAAAGCACTTCCAACTCACACTGTACAGACTTGTGAGCTGGTCGATGCAAATGTTCACCTTCTCCTGGTAGGGTCCAGGACACTCGACTACTCTGGATGTGCTGTTATCAGAACCACTTCAACAGATAATGTATTTTTCTCTTTGGTGTTAACTAAACCATTAAAATACATTCAAATTCACCTTATTTCACAATATATAACATATAATGCTAGGACTCATTTACATCTTCATTTTCTCATACCAGAGAAAAGATGCGATATGTACCTATCTGTGCCCTATTTATTTCACTTATGAGGATATCCTCAAGGTATGTCCATTGAAGTAGAAATGATTCAAACTTATCATTTTTTATGGCAGAGTAGTTCTCCATTCTGTAGAAGAACCACAGCTTTTTTATCCAGTCTCCAGTTGATGGACAATGTTGAGATTGTAACAAAAAAGTAAGGAACAAATTTTATGTATATGGGAGGGGGTGGTAGGGTGGTAGGGTGGGTAGGGCTATGGGAAAAAATGAGAATTAAGTTGTGTCTTATACTGGTACAAATCCCCATTATGGAGTGCAATCATGATGTGTATATTTAATGTACCAATAAAGATTTAAAAAAATACATTCAATTTACCTAAAAACATGACTTGTATAGCATAGAAATTACTTGATTTGTGACTTACTTCAACAAATATCATTTCCCTAGGCTGCTCTCAATTCTCCACCTCCCCCAATATACTGTCTCTTTTTCATTTATTAGCAGAAAATTCAAGATCTAGAATTCTGGTGATTGTTTTTATAGGAGCAGGGTTTTGCAAAAATAGTTCAGAACACAAATTGCCATGTTGAAGCTTTAGATAATGTGAACTGATTTGTGTTTTGGGTGACTAAAAGTGGTCAAAGATTTTTTCTACAACAGTGAAAAGTAAATTCAGATAAGTAACACAAATCTAGTTGATGCCTACTCTATATGAAGAAAAATTTTAGGATCTCATAGAGTTAGGTATACCATTATTTGTGTTTTAGGTGATACAATAATATTTTTGATGAGATCGGGCATGTTCAGTGTGGTATCGATGTAGACTATATAATAATATTTTTGAAAGAAAAATAGAAAATTCAGAACCTTAGAAAGTAGATTAAAATTTTTCAAAAGACAAAACTTTAAGAATTTTAATTAAGGGCTGGGGAGTCAACTCAGTGGTTCCGGCACCTGTCTTGCAAGCACAAGGACCCGGGTTCGATCCCTGGTAACCATATACCATACTGGGTGTGGAGACTCATGCCCAGCAGCAACCAGTACCACATACCACAGTGCCAGGCACGGTGGCTCACACCTGTAATCCCAGCACTTGGGAGGCAGAGGCAATCAGTATCACATGCCACAGTGCCGGGCGTGGTGGCTCACGCCTGTAATCTCAGCACTCATGAGGCAGAGGTAGGAGGATTGCTGTAATGTAAGTTTGAGGCTGAGCTCAGGGCCAGCCTGAACCACAAAGTGAGACTCTGTCTCAAAAAAAAAAAAAAAAAAAAAAAAAAAAGAATTTTAATTAAAAGATCTAATTCAGTTTCATTACGTATTTAGGAATCAGACACTTTCTCATCTAAAAATAGAGAGCTAATGCACTGGGCATGACTTAAAAGTTATTTATAAGCAGATAAAGTAAGAACAAGAAAACAACCTTATAAAAATGAATTGATTAGCATCAGGTAACTTCAGGCTACTTAAAGTTTAAAGCAGAGAAGACTTTCTTATTATGCTGGCTAACACTGGCCTAGTTGGAGTTTTCATTATTACCTGTCCCAATTTCTGGGAAGATTGGGTAAAGGAGATCCAGTTCAGTGACATGAAATTTTATCATGAATGACTTGATTTCAGACTGTTCTGTTAGGCCTTGTGGAGGAGCTCAGATAAAATCAATGGCTTCCTATAAATATTGTTTAACAACTGTAATATAAATGACAAAGCCAAAGATGGCTATCCTATGCAGTTTTTCCCTCTTCCTGGTGGGAGAGGTTTATAATTATCAAAGAACCCAGAATATCAGTGAGGACTTAGGATTTCTATTACAGAGAAAAATTCACAAAGAAGTCTTAAGATTTATATAATAACTAATGTCTAAGTTTCTTGCAAAATTCTCACTTGAAAGAGTTAGGAAGATATAATAATCAGTTATGATTTGAAATTTTACATTCTTCCTGGAAAATTAGTTTGTCTAGATCATAGCTCAATCATTGTTCCATTAAGGCATCCTGTCTTGAATAAATACATTCTGCTTGATAAAGTTATCCAGAAGAATAGCACCATAGGATATAGTATTTGCCGTCATATGTCACATAAGAGATGAAGTGTACAAAGTAAACAAACATACAACACATAGAAGAACAAAGAAATAATCATGCATCTTCCCTTCTCTCTTTCTTGTTTTCTGGGAGTAAAACAGTGACACTGGGGATTGAACCCGGTGTTTTCACATGAAGCTATATCATTAGTCATTTTATGTTTCATTTTGAGTTGTCAC
Source organism: Petromus typicus (assembly GCA_004026965.1). NCBI lineage: Eukaryota > Metazoa > Chordata > Mammalia > Rodentia > Petromuridae > Petromus > Petromus typicus. Next base: position 16,528 of record PVIR01031699.1, read on the forward strand.
ACAGCTGCCCAGTTTAGACTCAAGCTTGCCATCCTCCTGCCTTGGTTTCTGAGATTGCTGGAATTTCAGGCCTGTGCTACCTCGCCAGCCTATGTAACTGCCTCATGTATTTTTTATTTATTATTGTATGAAAAGAGTTCCATAATCTACAGTCTGTAAATTGGAGACCCAGAAAATCTGTCATGCAATTCACTGTGATTTTGCAGTTCTAAGAACCAGGGAAGCCCAGCAGTGCACATTCTGGTAGGTGGCAAGGCTTGAGACCCAGCAGCCCTGAGTAGAAATGCAGTGCTCCAACAAAGTAGAATGTCAGGGCAAGTTGAAAACCTCTTTAATCAACCTTTGCTTTTGTTCAAGCCTCCTTTTTTTTTTTTTTTGAAACAGTGTCTCACGTTGTGGTTCAGGCTGGCCCCAAGCTCAGCCTCAAACTCACATCACAGCAATCCTCCTGCCTCTGCCTCTGTCTCCCGAGTGGAGTGCTGGGATAACAGGCATGAGCCACCACACCCACACCAGGCACTGTGGTATGTGGTACTGACTGCTGCTGGGCGTGAGTCTCCACACCCAGTATTGTATGTGGTTACTGGGGCCCCGGTCCTTTAGCTTGCAAGACAGGCACTGGAAGCACTGAGCTAAATCCCCGGTGCTGTTCAAGCTTTCAAAAGAGTAGATTAATCCTCCTCACATAAGGAAGGGAAACCTAGTCATCCCATTCACACATTCCAGTGCCTTTGTACATATAGCCAGAAATAAAGAATAAGGTCTAATCTGAGCACTCTGTGACCAGTCAAATGGATATGTAAAATTAGCCATCCAGGTGAGTGCATAGCCATCATCATTCCAGCTATTCAGGACTCTTAAAGTGAAAAGACTGTAAGTTCAAGGCCAGCCTAGACAATTTAGTGAGGTCCTGTCACTAAATAAGAAGCACTGAGGATATAGTTCAGTGGTAGAGCCCTTGTCGAGCATATCCAAATAGAAGGTTCGCTCTTCAGTACTATGGAGAGGAAGTAGAGAGAAAATATATGTAGCAAAATAAGGAAAATACTAATGTTAGCAATACAGTTCCTATATCTGCCATTGGTCACTTTGGGTTCTATATTCCTTATTCCTTAGCCAAGCAAAGGTTAGTTAATACAAAACTTAGTTAACATTTCACATGAGAGGTTGTGGGATACTGATTTTAACATTCAAGCTCTTTTATAATTACTAAAGGTCTAAAAGAAGAAAGTGGGAGCAGAAATTTTATTCTGCAAATTTCGTCAACAGATACTCTTTCTCACTAGGCTGAAGTTTAAGACTCAGGGTAAATCGAGAGTCAACATAAACAAATACTGTTTCAGAGTCTGCTTAGTTCTCCTTTTCAGAGTTTCTGTATGAAAAATGAATGGTTCTTGACCATATTCCGATAAATGCTATGTGAGTTCTCAGAACTCATTAGTCAATGACTTGGATGAATAGAAAATGTTCATCCTTCTTAATCACTGCTTACTTAGGGCAGAACAATCTCCAGGACCCAGAATACCCAGAGACAACTATGTGATGTGACCTGAAAACTAACCTTTCTCGCTGGAACATTCCTGGAACTTTCCAGCTCAGAAGCTGGGAATCGGACCACACACTTCCTTTAGATATAAAGTTTATGAAGGTTGAAATTTCTAGATTGGCTGACACTTGGGGACTGCAACTTATAAACTTCTATCATGAATTTCTGCATCTTTGAACATTTTGCCCCAAAGCTTTTGAAAACGTACACTATTGTGGGCCTAACAATAACAGACAAATTCCAGCTCAGAAACAGCAGTGGAACCTGATCAAGCCTCAAAGGTTTAAGTACCTGGATTAGATGAGAAGACACAGTCAAGAAGAGTACACCATGAATGCGACTGTATTTAACAGTCACATTCGACCCATTCAATTACACATAAAGTGTCAATATTAGATCTTTGGTTCCAGAATTATTTAAATCATGGACAAAACATAGTCAATAATTCAGTTTCCTTTTTCTTCTCTATAATGTTAAATCTAGTGTTAACTTGTTCTCGATAAACACAGTAATTAATTTACTTAATGGTTTTCTTCCCAGCCTATATTGTTAAATCTAGGGTTTCCTGTGTATATTTCTAAAATTTCTACTAGAGCATCATCTATATCCCATTTCCCAAAGTGAATTGTAATATCTGGCACTTCTAAAAACTTTGTATGATGTAAATACCATAGAACTCTCACCCCTTTGCTCAGAATCTTCCCAGGCCTACCAGTAACACTCAAAATAAAATACAAACATTACTGAAGGCCTCCAGAAATTAAGTGCTAGCAACTGCCATCGCTAGTCTTCCTTTCTTTTATAGTGTTTCCTTTCCAAAATTCTAAATTCACTCAGAAAGTCAAGGTTTTTACATTTATGCTTCCTTCTGCTTCACGCATTTCTAACTAGAACTTTACCTAAAGCTTGGATCAGAAAAGAAATAACGAGGAGCATTCCATTCATGTTTTTTTTTATTATCTTTATTGGTACATTAAATATACACATCATGATTGCACTCCATAATGGGGATTTGTACCAGTATAAGACACAACTTAATTCTCATTTTTTCCCATAGCCCCACCCACCCTACCACCCCCCCATATATATAAAATTTGTTTCCTTACTTTTTCGTTACAATCTCAACATTGTCCCCTTTCACCTTATTTTACATT
>PVIR01031700.1:0-19232 GCA_004026965.1 Petromus typicus
TGGGAGCTTGAGAGTTAGGCCAGTCCTACATGAATACAGGGCAAGACAAGAATTTTGGGTCAAAGGATGGAATTTTTAGTGTCAATTTTCATGCAAATGGTCCTGCCATTTATCTAATAATGATGTCATAATCCAATTGTAAGAGAAGCCCTAAATTGTGTTTTGTTTTTGCCTGTCTTTTTCCGTTAGCATTCTCGGCACTGTAGTAAGATAGACTTCTTATCTGTTATATCTGGGGCTATAATTTATGGATTTGCAACAAAATAAGTAGAGGAGCAATCAGTTCTATAAGATGGATCATATTCTAAACACTTCCTGTATCAATTGAATTTTAAGTGGCTGCCTCTAATATGCTCTCCACAAATGCTCACTAGATTAAAGATATGTGTTACAACAACTCAATAATATAAATTGAACACTTAATTATCACCACTTGTGATTTAGTTTCCACCATATCAGTGTTTACAGAATTACGTTTACTAATACAATATGATCAAAAAGAATTTGCCTGTGCAGGGATTTTTTTTATTATGAAATCATTAAAATGGTTTTTTTAGCTATGATAACATAAGCTTTTGAAACATCTGTACAGCCATATTATATTGTGGAATTCCGGGCATATAAAATAAAACACAGAATTAAACAAAAATAAATAGTATAATATGTTTTTTAAATATTATTTTAAAATGTGCTTGCAGCCCATTTCAAAAACCAGATCCACTTAAAACACATAGTAAACATCATATAGCTTATTGTCAGTGATGTATCTTCCAATGGGAAAAGAAAGAAAAAAATACAAAAATACATTTGGGAAAGAGAAACTGTTGATCTGTTACAAGCAGAAGTTTGCGTTTTGCTTGAAGCAAAATAATATGCTTATTCACTATCTATGTATTTAATTCATATAATGAACAATTATGAAGAAATGAGGTTTCTGGAGTTAACTTTACAAAGTGTCAGCACCATATATATTGAGATTTCATTAGTAAGCCTTTTGAGTGTCTATAATATGATAAACTCTGAGGTTAAATAAAAAAGAATAATACATTATACAGTGTAATGAGGAAGGCAGCTAAGTAAACCAACACCTACAATAACATGGCCGAGTTCTTTTTAACCCTAATCTAGGATCATGAACAAGAACATTTCCAACATAACTTGGGAAAAGTAGAATAAAGTCATGGCTTCCAAGTGAGACATATAGAGTCTTCTGAGAGACAGTGAAAGACCAGGGCAAAGATAGTGTGTATAAAAGATGAGGCTGTGGAATTAAACTGAATCGTGAAGAAACAAATATGCTTGAGTACAGTGCCTCTCTAGGATATTTTGCAACTGGGCTTAACAAGAAAGAAAATGGAAAGATGAGAGTGTCCAAAAGATGAGGTCTGGCTTCCGTGCCTTCCTTTCCTGCCCTCCCATCCCCCTTTCCGTAACCTACTCTTGGGCTCTTTTCTTGCTCCCAGAAGCCTATGTTCCAAATGCATGACTTTCTAATGCATCATGTGTTTTCACTTCTGCTGGCCTCGGTTCATACCATCCCCCATCGCTAGCATAATTTTTGCCCCTTAGTTCCACTGCCTCCTCTTGGCCAGCACCTGAAGAATAAGATCTACCTCAGCCGTCACTTGGTTAGCCCATCCTGTTTGGTCCCATTGCAAGCCATATGCTCCTGGAATAATCCCAAAGCATCCCTCACTACACCTTGTTGCCCTGGTCCACCGTTGTATGATTTTAAGTCCCTTGTGGGTAGGAATTCTGTCTTACTCATCCGGAGCACCAAGTGCGGTGCTCAGCCTATAGTTGTTGCTCTATGTCGCTGCCTCTGTTACCAAACTAAGTGATCCAAGAAAATTGCTCGGACCATTTAAAGTGAATTTCAGGGTAGCATGCACAGAATATGATTGCAATTAGGAAAAATGAAACAACATCACTGTACTATGTAGGAGAGAGTGTGTCCACAGAAAGATGATGGGAACTGTACAGTAAGCCCTTGAGTTAGAGCTGGGCAGATGTACAATCAACTTGGGTTATGACTTGAATTTTAGCTTTAACTTATGATCAGAGTCTTGAGTTATGACCCTAACCCTGACCACTTGTGCCTCCAAATGGTCTCAGATACACATTTTTACACTAAAAGAGTTCTGAAAGGAGAACAGTACAATATCCTTTCCTGTGTGGAGTTAGCTGAGAAATCCTGAGGACACGGGGTATGCCTGTGTAGAGGAGAGACTCTGAAGTCCATGAGGAGGAGCCTGAGCCTTCAGTTGACCAACTTGAGTTACAGCTGCCCTTGGGAAAGAATTGAGTTCTTAAGTCCAGGGTTCACTGCGTAAGGTTTGTCTCTGCTCATCCTGTTAGTCGAAGGGATACTCTCCTGTGCAACATGCATCGAGTACCAGCCCTTAGTGTGGTGTGAATGAGATACACACTATTTGTTTTTTTTGCCCTGATTCTGATTGTGAAATTGGCTTTTTGTGTTATCTTGAAGTTAAAGCAAATGGGAAAAACTCAGCAAAGCCAGGAGGCATGGATACGCATTCCTGTAATCCCAGGACTCTGGTAGGATGAGGCAGGAGGATCACAAGCTTGAGGCCATCTTGGGTACTTTACTGACTCAGCTAGCAAGACATTATCTCAAAAAAATGGAAAAGATCTGGGGTCTAGTTCAGAGTGAAGGCTCTGGGTTCAAAACCTCCAGTGATAAAACAAATTTTTTAAAAAGTCAAATAAAACTTGGGGTCAAGTATAAATTAGTCAGTAGGCATGATGTGTTTTGCATCAGGCATGTGGGTGTGTGTCCTATGAACCCATTTCCAAGCGAGTGGCACCCTGACACATGATGAGGGGGTCAGGTAGGTGCCGCAGCAAAAGGCACAAGCTTCACTTACCCTCGCTGTTGTTTACTGATAATCCAAAGAAAGTTTTAGACATTTTGTTTTCCTCTTCTGATAATATTTGTCAAATTTCCTTCCTCTGCTGCTTTTATTTCAAACAACCTAACTTGAGAATAGCAGAAAAATATACTATCTATATAAATATTTATGTCATACGACACATACATAATACATATATCCGAGTACTTATATGAACACATATATACATGCATACACATATGTATGCACAGATATAATCCACATATTACAGTAAGTAAAATGATAGATTCCTTTTTTTGGCAACCTAGTGGATCTCAGCAACATTCAGGTAGAACACCTGGCAAATACACTCATTTTTTTCCCCTTCATTCCATCTAAGCAATATTAGAAAAACTCTTTGGTAATAACGTCATTATTATTGCTCTATAAAATCTTTTAATGCTACTCACACTGAAGTATATTATTGTTATAATGTTATGGGCTGGGAAAAATTAAACATGAAGAATTACAGCTAAGTTCCACTAGATATTAATTATTTTAATTGACTGTTTCTTAAATGAATATCTGATAAATCAATCTTGCAATTCCTCGTGCTTCATGACACATTTAACTCAATACAGACACTTAAGAATCATTACGCCGTGAGAGCTTTTATACACGCTCAGGATCATCATAATTAAAATCGTACTCTTACCTGATGTTCTGTTCTAAGCCTTTTCATTTTGACTATAATTTTCTTTGGCCTGTAATTTGAATTTAATACTATAACATTGATAGGCAAAATAATCAAGTCACACACCTTGGGTATGTTGGAAAAAAAAAATTTTTTTTTGTCTTCAGGGTAAGACATAAAATCTGACCTTAATGACATTCTTTATAAATAGTCATCACCTCACGGAATTCTTCAAAGATACAAGTTTCCTCCTGGTGCTGGCCATGAAGACAAAGAAGGCCTTAACAGGTCTACTGAAGTGATCATTAAAATAAAGGAGATTGCAGACAACAGCTATAAATCACAATATAATAGCCTATGGGTAACCTTTGCCACTCCTTACTTGAAATACATGAGTGGATTCTTAGCCTTTGGTTAAGCCAGTAGGTGGGCTACAGGGCCTTTTCCTTCTCTCCTTCATTTCTTACAGCATTGGTTCCTCCCTGAGTAATTGAAAGAATTTGTATATGTATAAATTGGCCCATGTTTTATGTTTCAGTAATGCAGGTCCATTTAAAGAGTAATGTTATGGATGTTTGTAATGCTCATTTCAAATGTTTGTCTTTATTTAGACTTAAAGTATAGGAATACCTTTGACATTTCACTGTTACGACTTTATAAAACAGTTTACGACTTGATCATTGTTAAAGTCTGCAAGGGACCAGACCAATAGCACTGAAATTGGATAGATAGGCCCTGTCGCCTATGGTATAAAAATTCTTCAGAATTAAGGAAAAAAACTGCATGATTTCAGTATTTAGTCTTGTTTTTCAAAGAAATTCTTGTGTACTGCTCCTGTCCTTTTTGGGATTTATAAAGATGATAGTTATGGAACATCTTAACCTCGGTTCCTTTACCTAAGAAAAGGTTATATCAGACACTCAACCTATGAGAATAAAATAAGATGAAATATATAAATGTACTCTGTATTTTGTGCTTAGATGTCAAGGAATAGAGTGAATAAAATTAGGAAATCAGCACTGAAATTGTGCAGCTATGTAATTATTCAAAGTATTTTTAAAATGTGTAGATATTTAGATTATATGACTCATGAAACATACTTATATACACTGTACAGTATTTAAATTATTCCCCCAAATATTTCTCTTACAATGTATCAAGCTATATGCAGTTATCTTTTCTTTAGAAACTAGCTCTCTTTATGACTGCAAAATTTTTTGTAATTTCTTTTGGAGAAGGGAGAATTTCACAACTAAAAATTGTATAATTCCTATATTTGACTAGACATATATACCATGTCTTCTTTTTTATTTACTGTCTAAAAAGTAAATTTTTAGAGAAAGAGAAAGGGGAAAATCTTTTAGTTGAGCTTGAGATTTTTGGAGAAAAATCTGATTGGTTTTGCTGAATATATTAGGGAAAATAAAATTGTCTTTTTTACTTCATAGATTTTTCTCAGGTTAGAACTTCAGTCCTCCTGTACCACTAAGCTACAACATTCCATCCCCTTTTTATAAAAAATAATTCCTGGGCTGTGGATTTAGTTCAGTGGTTCTGGCACCCACCTAGCAAGTGCAAGGTCCTGAGTTCAATCCCCAGTAACCACATACCGCAGTGCCAGGTGTTGGTGGCTCACACTTGTAATCCCAGCACTCAGGAGGCAAATGCAGGAAGACTGCTGTGCAGTCAAGGCTCACCTGGGCTACATAGTGAGTTCAGGTCCCCCCCGAACTACAAAGCAAGAACTTGTCTAATAATAATAATAATAATAATAATAATAATAATAATAATAATATAAAATGTCTAATGAAAATACCTAATCAAAGTCACCTAATAGCAAACCCTAAAAAGCAAATTTTGTAGTACATAATGTTCCATCAATTCATACCCTCCACCTCTTTTATATTTTGAGACTCTTTAGGAACCGTTGTCTATGATCTACAGAATAAAGAAATCACAAATTCCTGACAAGTCATGAAAATTACGTTTAAACAAAATAAACATTCCCAATTAATAAATCAGTCCCTTCACTGAGAACGAGCCTAATCCAGTCCAGCCTCAAGATAGTGAAATCTAAGAGGTTTTGTCTTTATCTTCCAAAGAGTTTACTTTTTGATTACTAAGTGATATTTGTTTATTAAAATTTCCTGGCAGCCTATATTGTCTTAAAACGCTCTATCATTTCATGTCTCTCTAGTGCTTCCACATTAAAGCAGCAATTTCTTCTCTCACAAATTGTCATTCTGTTAGGATTTGTTCTCCAAGCTGCTTGTGGGAAAAATTAAAGAATTAATATTCTCCAGGGAAGAAAGTTATTCTGTGCACCACACTTTCAAATCTATATTCAGAAAAATAAAACTACTAATAACCATTTTTAATGTGGAGAGTGGTGGTATAGGTTAAAGCAAGTAGAGGTAGGAGACACGGTTTTGTGTTCATTTAAATTTTGTTTTACCTGGCTTTGGACTTTCTTCCCTTTTGTCTTCCTTGGCTGCTGCTTAGCTTCTGTTTGCAGTACATGCAGTGAAAGAGTTATGGTTTGCATGTAGTGACCTAGGCGAGTTTCAGGTGACATTAATGGGAAACCTGTCATTAACTTGACAGCGGCTTTGCTAGCTGCCATCTCCAAGGAGCCCCAGAGATGTCAAACCTGCAACTCTAAAATGAGAGCAAGAAAAAAAAAAAATGTAATGAAATTCTGAAGACTGGGGACATCTAGGGAATTCACACAGAATTCACTGGAGAGATGGAGATCATGGATGGAGAGACGTTCTATAGCACCGCATATACTCTTTTATGTTATTCTTAAGTCCAAATGGTATTTACTCTGCATGCAATATGTGCATTGTGTGTAGGCATAAATAATTTTGGGGCTGGGGATTTAGCTCAATGGTTCCAGCACCTGTCTTGAAAGCTCAAGGTCCCGGGTTTGATTCCCGGTTAGCCACATAAAATACTGGGCGTGGAGACTCACTCCCAGCAGCAACCAGTACCACATCCCACAGTGCCGGGCGTGGTGGCTCATGACTGTCATCCCAGCACTCCAGAGGCAGAGGTAGGAGGATTGCTGTGATGTGAGTTTGAGGCTGAGCTCAGGGCCAGCCTGAACTACAAAGCGAAACCCTGTTTCAAGAATAATAATAATAATAATAATAATAATAATAATTCTTAAACACTTCAGTGCAAATATCGTCTTTTCTCTGGTATGAGAAAATGAAGATGTAAATGAGTTCTAGAATGTATATTCTATATTGTGAAATAGAAAATACTCAGCGCAGTGGGGTGAAGGGGTAAATAACAAGGGGAAAATAATGAGATTATAACAAAAAAGAAAGGAAACAAAGCTTATGTATATAGGGGGTAGGGGTGGGTAAGGGAATGGGAAAAAATGAGAATTAAGTGGTGTCATATACTGCTACAAATTCTCATTGTTGAGTGCAGTCATGATGTGTATATGTAATGTACCAGTAAAGATCTCAATTAAAAACACAATGCCTAGAAAAACTGTAAATTACCACAGGTAACTTAAAGATGAGGCTCCATTAGTTACCTAGTTAACATTTAGCAGTTAACATTTGGCCTGTTTTCCTTTTCAAGGAAGGCGCAAGTTATAAAATACCACTATGCTAATAACACCTTCAAGAGAGTGATAAAGGATGGGTGTGCTCAGGTTGTCTGCAAAGTCTCCTTTAAAGAGAAAACCTGGTTTACGTGGCGGTTTGTGATCTGATTACTTAGCCGTCAACAAGTCAAGAAAACAGCTAAAACAAGGAAGTGAAAGGCAGTGGTAGGATTGTTACAATCCCGAGCGCCAGGTTCTTTCTACCTTGGTTTGGCAGAACCTTTCCTGACTTTGTGTCTCATTTGCTGTCCATCTCCAACACACGTCCATTTTTACCCATGATTCCACACCTTACAAACAGTGACTCTCATTCAAGTCTCCCCAGTGAGACTATCAGTAAGCATTGAAAAGTCCTAGTGGGCCCACGAGCCTGTTGGGAATTCTAGGACTCGTGTGTAAGCTTGTGAACTTGGAAAAATGGCCTGGTTTTACTAATGGAGGTGGTGTTCAATGACTTTAAAGAGGATTAGGCCTTCCATTTCCTCTCCCCATCCTCCTAGGTTGTAATCTAAAAATGGTCTGTTTCCTTGTTATCAGGAAAACTGTAAGCCCAAATATGTGATTTTGTCAGCAATGAAGAGATGATGGTAGAAGTTGATCAGTATGACTTTCATTTCTGAAGAGTTTGTTTTATAAAACATTATTTCTCTGTGAGTTAGTTTGTTTTATAATGTGAGTCCATTCTGACATTTGACAAGTTTGTGTCTTTGTCTAAGTTTTGTATGTATCTGCAAGTAAAACCAGCAGTAAAGTGATACCAACACATGCTTTGTAATTAGAAATTTAAGGACGATCAGATGGTAGAAAGAACACACTACAGATTCCTATATACCCAGTGACCAATTCTTTAATTTCTCAAAAGCATTTGTAAAAGCCTTTGGAGATTTATATTTAGAAGTTAATAAGAGGATCTAGTATGATTATTAACATCAATTCTCCCTGCTATATGATTTCCTTTAGCCTCTTGGTTGAAGAACTATTAATCATTTTATAAGATAATAGCAATCATCCGGATGTAATAAATGGCATAGAACAATATAGCCATCATTATTAGAATTTTGAAGTTGTCTGGGGATGAGAGGTTAAACAAAGTTGAACTGAAACATTGTACATTTTAAATTGGTTCATAACTGTTCTTATCAAATATTTGTTGACTCATATTCTGCATGTTCTTTTTGAACCTAGCTAGAAAAATTTTACTCTGCAGAATTTTTATGAGTAACTCTTCTGCTGGTACTATAGGCTAAAGCAATATGACATTTTTCAAATATGTAGGAACTGTATTTATGTATTTTAAGAAATACTTTGGAAATAGTAGAGGTTAAAGAATAATCTAAAATTGAAGTCTCAGGGCCGGGGAGTTAGCTCAGTGGTTCCGGCGCCTGTCTTGCAAGCGCAAGGGCCCAGGTTCGATTCCCCGGTAACCACATAACAATACTGGGTGTGGAGACCCACACCCAGCAGCAACCAGTACCACATACCACAGTGCCGGGCGTGGTGGCTCACGCCTGTAATCCCAGCACTTGGGAGGCAGAGGCAGGAAGATTGCTGTGATGTGAGTTTGAGGCTGAGCTCAGGGCCAGCCTGAACCACAAAAGCGAGACCCTGTCTCAAAAAACCTAAAAAAAAAAAAAATTGAAGTCTCAAAAGGTAAATTAACATTTCTATGTTAAGGGGAATGAAGAAGAAATAATAAAAGAGAAGGAAAAAATGTGAAGAGTTCCACCTAGATGGCCACAGAATTATACATAAAACTGAGGGAGTTTTATTAGAAATGAAACCATTTAAATGTGTCTCTAAACAGAGCAGTTGGTTCTCAGCTCGGGGTGATTTTTGTCACCCAGGAAATATCTAGCTCTATCCAGAGACATTTCTGGGTGTTGCAACTGGTGCAAAGCACCCTGGGTATCTAATTCCTCTAGATAGAGGCCAGGGCTACTGGTAAACATCCTACAATACATGCAGGACAGCAACCCAAAATAAAGAATTATTCAGCCCAAAATGTCAGTGGTGCTGAGCTTGTTGGAGTCCTCCATGCAAGTGATCAGCTATCGAGTGGCTTATGGAACAGAAGGATTGAAATTACAGTGTCTTTTATGAGCTGGCATCAGAAGTCAAATTCTGACGCTTCTAACATATCTTCTTAGTGCTATAGATGAACTCTCCATTTTGGGAAGAGAGTGACTGTACAGCGACATTAAAATATGAGGAAGCAAGGCCTGTGGGAACTGTCATACAGAGGTGCTGTGTAAAAAGAGGGGCCATTTCTAGTTTGGTTTAGGTATTTTAAAGCAGTTTTTAAAATTTATGAATGACAGTCTTTATCATTTCCTCTGTTGTTGTCCAACATATTTCTGTGCTTGTATGTATAATTTACAGTACTGAGAGAATAGTCAACAAAGTCAGGGAATGAGGAAAATATTAAGATAAGGATGGAGAGAGAATAGGACTCTAAGCAACCAGTTAGATGATAGATGCTATTTGCCTGGATTTTATTTTTTTAAATTAACTAAGAGGCAACAGTTCAAATGTAAAAGAAATGTGTAATTACATATGGAAGCCCATTTATTAGCACCACAGTTCTAGTATCCACTTTTTTTTTTTTTTTTGAGACAGGGTCTCGCTTTGTAGTTCAGGTTGGCCCTGAGCTCAGCCTCCACCTCACATCACAGCAATCCTCCTGCCTCTGCCTCCCGAGTGCTGGGATCACAGGTGTGAGCCACCACGCCCGGCACTGTGGTATGTGGTACTGGTTGCTGCTGGGCATGAATCTCCATGCCCAGTATTGTATGTGGTTACCGGGGATCGAACCTGGGCCCTGGTGCTTGCAAGACAGGCACCGGAACCACTAAGCTAAATCCCCAGCATCCACTTGTGAGAGAAACAGGTATGCTTTTAGCAAAAGTGTACAATGGTGGAATAAGAAAGCCAAAAGGGAAACTGGAACTTATTACTCTCAGCTAAATAACGGAAGACTTACATTTAAATAGCAATATGGTCGCACGGTACCCTTAACACAACAAAGGACACCTATCAAAGAATTCCTGGAGCTTTTTCTTTTTGGCTCACAAAACAATTTGCAATTTTTTGATCCAAAAGAAACCATGTGTTCATGGAAGGGCACTTTGAGTCTATTTCAGGTGGTAGGCCTAACTGTCACCTCTGCAAAGCATGGAGTTAGATCATCCACTTGAGTGGGATTCCTTATTCTGCAAGGCCCACGAAACTGCTAACTTTTAAGATTGTTTCGAGTCTTCTATGTGTTAGAGTGAATCTTGGACATACATGCAGACCTTTACTCTTCCAAGTTCTTCATAATGGAACAAAATCATCTGGTACAGGCCAGTCATGTTAGCGGTCATCCCAGGACTTCCGTTTTGTTTAGTCTCCTGTACAAAGCCTCCTTATTTGGAGGGGTGAGGTGACAGGGCGTTCCCACTGTACATGACGGGGGTAGGATACGGAGGAGCAGCATGGATGTGAGCACCAGCTTACAGGGAAGAGTGACTCACCGCCCCTGAACCTTGTGTGATGCGGGTCATCATGGAACTCTCCGGCTTAATAGAGTAAAATTAGTTCATCAGGGAGAATAATAGCTGTGGCATGATTAATTGTGCAGCATGTTTAATAAATTTCCATGATATATGCAATATATAAGATATATATGAGGATGGATATATATAAAAGGAAAATTTTTTAAATTATGTATATTATGTAATATGTGTGTGTATATATATAATGTAATTATGTGTATATATGTATATTTATGTATATCTATACATAGTTTTTAAATTTTTCTTTTCTTTCTTTCTCTTTTTTTGTGGGTTTTCTTTTCCAGTACCGGACATCAAACTCAGGACCTAGTGCATACCAGGCAGATACAGCGCCACTGAGCTACATCCCAGCCCTACTCTTCCCCATATGTTACTTTAGCTGCTTATTTCTCCTGAGCATTTGTGACAAATATGGGCACAGTCAGTTTTCAAGTCATCCAGAGGGAGAAGCTTGAAATTTATATATATTTACACACTTGTGTATAAAGATATGCAGGCACATGGATGTGTACAGAAATACACACCTAGATGCATACGTACTGAGTAGTTATATGGCTATTAAAAATTAAATTTTTGGAGCCAGGGATTTAGCTCAGGGTTCAGGCGCATGCCTTGCAAGTGCAAGGGCCCCAGTTCAGTCCCAGTAACCACATATAACAATACTAGGTGTGGTGACTCACACCCACCAGTAATCTGTACCACATACCACAGTGCTCATGCCTGTAATCCAGCACTCGGGAGACAGAGGCAGGAGTATTGTTGTGGGTTTGAGGCTGAGCTCACGGCCAGCCTGAACTAAAAAAGCAAGACCCTGTCTCAAAAAACAAAACAAAATTAAATTTTTATAAATGAAGCAATATGTTAAATCCATAGACGAACTGCCCTCAATGAATCCAGTGTAAAGGCAAAGAGTTTCATAGACATCTATACCCAGAATTTAAATAGAAAGTGAGTGTACTTCAACGCTTTCTCATTACTCACTACAGAGAACAAACCCTTCTAAGCCACATGTCCAGGTGTCTGTTGATTTCAGACTTTCCAGTTGCCAGTAGAAAAAAGCCGTTAATAAACAGTGCAAGTGCCTTGTGGTAGATAATAAGCGAGTAGCTGTGTGAATGAATCATTGAGTGAATAAGTTTATAGATTCTTATCTTTTGGCACTAACGTAGTACAAAGTTCACTGCCAAATGTGTGTTTGATATTCAGTAATTAGGCTAGCCAAATGTTTAAGGAGTGGAATTTCAAAGCAACTGTGATATGGCATGAGCGATGCTAACCTTTGAATAATCATAATAAATAAGAGTGTTAAGTTGAAAGTTTTATTCTGAAAGGTATCATAATTCCTACCTCACAGGTGGGCATTGTATGGGCCAACAACTCAGGATCAGAATTATTTTCATATTGTGAAGGACAAGGATTACATAGAAAGAAATGAGTAGACTTCATGAGGACACTGATACTCAGGTGGTGTTTAGATCTCTATTAAAATTTTTAGCAAAGAAAATAAAAGCCAAGAAGGGAAATAACAGTGAAAAAAAATTTTTTTAAGATTTTTTTTGTTTTGTTGTTTTTTTTTTGAGACAGGGTCTCGCTTTGTAGTTCAGGCTGACCCTGAGCTGAGCCTCAAACTCACATCACAGCAATCCTCCTGCCTCTGCCTCCCGAGTGCTGGGATTACCAGCATGAGCCACCATGCCCAGCACTGTGGTATGTGGTACTGATTGCTGCTGGGGTGAGTCTTCACACCCAGTAGGGTATGTGGTTACCGGGGAATTGAACCTGGGTCCTTGACCTTGCAAGACAGGCACCAGAACCACTGAGCTAAATCCCCGTGAAAATGTTTTTTGCAAAGATGTTTGATTCCTTGCGTCATTTGTTTGCTATGCCTCATACAGTATGAATACTAATATCATTTTGTTAGAAATAGGTATTTCCTACCCTAAATTTATCTAAATGGAATTGATTACAATTTTATATACTTATTTTAGTGTTAAATTATCTAGAATAATCTATATGTTTCTGATGATAGTTGGTGTTTCTTCAGTAGATCTTAAGGTTACAAAGTTGTTCCCATTCTTTTCTCTGCATAGTTTATCTCTGGACCAAGTATGTAGCTCAGTGGTGACATGCTTACCTGGCCAGCGCAAGGTCTTGAGTTCTAGTCCTGTCACCAAAAATAATTATCTCTATAAAGGACTCTCCTCACCGGGCATACAGATTAGTTAGATACCGTGTAATGTTTGAGTATAGTGCAGATAAGACAGTGTTAATTGAGATGTTTGCTTTCAAGCAAGATATAGTAGTTGTGAGGAAGAACAGCATACGTGGGTGGTGTTTATTAGGATTTTATGTCCGTTGTGTTCCTCTCTGGACTATATCAGTCAGTAGTCCAGTAGAAGAAAGTATATTCATGAAGAATTCCTAAAACTTGTATTTGTAAACACAA
The DNA here is from genome assembly GCA_004026965.1 of Petromus typicus. Lineage (NCBI taxonomy): Eukaryota > Metazoa > Chordata > Mammalia > Rodentia > Petromuridae > Petromus > Petromus typicus. The sequence goes on from PVIR01031700.1 coordinate 13,169, forward strand.
AGTATTTTCTCCTACCATCTATATGTCATGTGACCTCATACTATTTTTCTCAAAGAATACAACTTTGTAGTATTGCCAAAAGAAATTTTTTGATGCTGTACTTTGTAGAGAACTGAAAAGTAATTATTAAAAATAATTCAACTATTTGTGCCTTAACTTTGTAGGTAACATAGAAAGTAGCAAATGAGTGTGTTATTTGATGTTATTTCATGTATATCAACCTTCATGCTGTTTATTATATGAAAGAATTACATGATTAGGTCCACATCTGAGAAATTACATTTACTCTGTGTTTGAAGTTTTGGATAAAAGTTGTCACTTATCTTGAAAAAAACATTGTATGTCGAGTCCCCAAATAGCCTGAATAGAACTTTCCAAACTTTAGTTTTCTCTGTGAGATTATTATTAAATAATATTAAATAATCATTTAAAAATATTTATCATGAAATCTATGAATAAAATAATAGCTTACTGGGCTGGGATTTTAGCTCAGTGGTTCCATTGCGGCCTTCACAAGTGCAAGTTCCTCTGTTCTATCCCAGGTACAAAAATAATAATCATAACAATAATAACTTCCTATTAGTAAAAAAGTATTTAATTTAGCTACATGTCTATTTAAGTTTAAATACTTCATATGTTAAATTCAAATTTGGAGCTACTCAGTAAACACAGAAATTAACTATCATTTTATATACATGAAATATGCCATTTTTAAGTTTTAAATGGTGACAACATTTAATAATTAGTCATGGAATTAAAGGGGATTTAGGCCAGGGATTTAGCCCAAGTGGCACCACACCTGTTTTGAAAGCACAAGGACCAGAGTTAGATCCCTTGTACTACAAAAGAAAAAAGAAAAAAAAAGAAAAAAGCCAGGGATTTAGCTCAGTGGCGCCGCCTGCCTTGCAAGAGCGAAATTGTGAGTTTGATCCCTGTTTCTGCAAAAAATAAAAATAAAAAATAAAGAGAAGTTGCTTTCCTGGGCCGGGGAGTTAGCTCAGTGGTTCTGGCGCCTGTTTTGCAAGCGCAAAGACCCAGGTTCAATCCTCGGTAACCACATACCATACTGGGCGAGCAGCAATCAGCACCACACACCACAGTGCCTGGCGTGGTGGCTCACACCTGTCATCCCAGCACTCGGGAGGCAGAGGCAGGAGGATTGCTGAAATGTGAGTTGGAGGCTGAGCTCAGGGCCAGCCTGAACCACAAAACGAAACCCTGTCTCAAAAAAAACCTAAAAAAAAAAAAAAAAAGAGAGAAGTTGCTTTCCTCCACTTGTAATGACACACTTCTAGAAACTATCTTTTGCAGTATTTTCTCGACCTTGAAAATTATTTCTTGTATTCATAACTTGTGTATATGTATTTTTAAATGTCTACTTAGTTTGTAAGCATAGTAGTAATCAAGCTAAGTTTTCTAGTTGTGCCTAAAGTAGAAAAACATAATCTTGTCAAATGAGAAATATTGGCAAATGGGAAGCTACTGTAATTTCTATGTTTCCCATGAATATTGAGCCCTTGGTGCAGTATCCAAGGAGCAAATGACCAATGAAAGCAAATTTTGAAGTACTATCATAGAATGCATCCAAGTTATTTATTCAGTTCTCATGATAAGGACCAAGCACGTGAGTCCTCCTGAAAGTTACGGTTTGCCCGGGCACAGGATGGACGAGGAGAAAAGGACAATTCTGAGTGACATTTATATCAACTTCGGAACTGTCAGCCTCTGTTATGTCCTTGGGGCCTTGGACTTTTTGGCTTGCAGACAGACATCTGTGCTGTCTTGAATTGGGAATGTTTAGAGTTCCAGTGGGTCTCTTGCCTTAATAGATTCTTTGAATATGCCTCTCTTAGCTCACAGGTGTCTAAGCAAAGACGTGTGACCTTTCACCAAGGCTGTGTCTATAGTCCCTTCCTCCTCAACACCCATCAGGCCCCCTAAGTCTCTCCGATTCCAAGGCGAGGAACATGTTACCTTCTCTCTTTTTTCCTGCAGAGGCAAGCTAAGCACCTACTTCTAACGTCTCAAAGCATTCCCCAAGACTCAATCAAGAGTTGTTGGTAATTCTGACAGGAAACTCTATGGCTGTCCCAGGAGCCATCTGCTTTCACACAGTGGGTCATGCTCAGGTTAGCTTTTGGTGGAATCCGGGAGCACGTGCCTGGAATATTCACCACTGCACAGTATATCCTAAAGAAACTCTATTCCAGGCAGTTAGGCTATTTAGATTTAATTAGTGGAGATAAGTTCTAGATACGAATCCTCATTGCCCCCCTGAATCTCAGGGACAGTTAGTGTATTTCATGCAGGAAAGTTTCCCTTTTTTGGTTGTTTTGATCTATTGTGTCCCAGTTATATATAAAAGACCGAAACACTACTATATAATTTTTAGTGTTACCTGCTCATATTTACGAAGCTTTTGAAAAAAAAACAAACTTTTAAAGTGTGCTCCTTTTATATTATGTAAAGCTTTTATATTATGTAAAGTTCACAAACATTTTAGTGTGTGTCAGAGTACAGCACAGATCTCGGAGGCCAGCCCATAAAGCCATTGTGAGTGTGCCGTTCCACAAGCTGCCGTGTGGTGCTGAGGGTTAGGCCAGGGGGTGCACACTGATAAGCACCCATCCATACCCAGATACAGACGTAAAGGGGGCACAGATCTTCTGTCTGAACTGCTAAACCAAGTGTTTCAAATTGAGCTGGATTGCACAATTTGAATAATTTTCCCTCTACAGTTTTTTAAATGCTATATAGTAAATTCCTCAAAGTTATATATTGAATCATTCATGAAATTACCCTATTTTACTTCCTACCAAGATTCAGTGAATCAATACAGCTTTGAAGTAAGGATCATTAATTTATTATGCATCTCACAAAATACCAGCTTGCCAATTTGAATTATCTCATGGATTTTCAAATAACTACTCATTTCTCTGAAACAAACCAAAAATGAACTAGTAAATTTGGACAGCAGTTGTTCTGAGGCAGTTTGGGTAAGTACACCTAATCACAGTATCAAACCTAATAATAAACCTCATTGAACTATCAACTTGATATAGATGTCATTTTATAGAGGGGTTATATGCAATGTTTTGGGGGTGAACATGTGAATATAAAATGTTTCCATATCACCTAATCATCTTTGATAAAAATTTTTTCTTTTTCAAGTATTTGTTCTTCTGTTGTTAAATATTTTATATTCTTAACTCATAAAATAGTATATAAGAGGGAACTTAATTTTTATTCTTCCATAATTACATGTAAAATTAATGTTGTACAAACAAATGGCATAGTATTCTAATTTTGGCATACAAAAAAAATTTCTCATTTTAGTGTTAGAAAAGTGATATAAAAATATCTGATGGCACCGTATAATATAATACGGCACAATATCTGATATGGCACAATAGAAATTTTAATTATATGGTATCCACAAATATGAAGTTACCTAATAGCCAATAAAGGAAATAAAATTAAGTTTATTCAAACATAAAGCAATTGGAAATTATATGATGAACAGATCTCATACAGATCTTCATGCCACCTGTATTACACACTAAGGAAAATCTAGAAAACAAATCTAGATTTTAAAAATGTGTGTAAAGTGTTAAGAACAGTCACATATAAATAGTACATAGTAAGACAATGTTAATGCTATTTGTTTTCATTTTTAATTGAAATCCAAAAGTGTTTCTGAGAATTCTAGGTGAAGTGGTTAATTTATAAGAAAGTCAGAAAATGCTCTCATTTTTATGTGTAATTCAAACAACAGATTTGCTCAGACATACATAACCCTTTTAAGTCCTCCAGCGCCAAAGTTCCCAGTGTCAGCCTAACTACTAGGGTCCAGAGATACTTGAGATTCAACTTCTGTTCTTTAGAGATTTTAAAAATGAATACTGTAAAAGAGTAATGATAAAAGAATTTGTTTCAAGTTTTATTAATCGTGTGCTCTCTGTGGATAGCTGAGGGCACATATATTTTGTCTTTTACAAGAAAGGGTCATGACGTGGCATGGAAAGTGACATTGTGTTGACAGCTAACCACACATCGAAATGCTAAGATCACGGCTTTGTAGAATCGTTTAATGGGAAATGACAGGCTGAGTACCTGTGTCTTCCTAGACATTTAAAATCAGCCTCTCCTCGTCACAGCTCATGTTCTGATGGTCGTTGCAGGACGAGGTGGCACAACCCCTGAACCTATCAGCTAAACCCAAGACCTCTGATGGCAAATCGCCCACATCGCCCACCTCTCCCCATATGCCAGCTCTGAGGATAAACAGCGGGGCGGGCCCCCTCAAAGCCTCTGTCCCAGCAACGTTAGCTAGTCCTTCGGCCAGAGTTAGCACAATAGGTAAGTTCTGGTTCTTTTGTTCTCTGTGATTTTCTGTTTACTGCAATTGATTGAGATCTTTTTGGTGCCGGATAACACATTACCGTGAGCATGGCTTCAGCTGAGTAGCAGAGTTTCAGTGCATATGTTTTTTTCCATTACTGAGGATCGAACTCAGGACCTTACACTTGTGAGGCAGGCACCGTGTCACTGAGATTAAGGCCCACCCCCAGAGTTTCACTTTGAACAACTCTACTGGTCTGTTTTGAACATGCAAGTGAAGCTTTAGTGAAGTCCAGGTTATAATGTCCCCTAAAAATCCACATGCATGAGTTAAAATTATATACATAGCTACTAGCCCATCAGTCTTTTTTTTAAGTCTAAATGATGAACTACTGAACTGCAGTTACAGAACATGAGTAGGTAAATTCTTTTTTCCATCACTGAAATTTACTTCTATTTTTTTGATGTGTACAAAGGGTACCTAACGATGAAATCTGTTTTGCCTAGTTCAGCAAAAAAAAATTCAAGTCATGAAGTTCATTTCATCCCATTTCCTTGAGAAGGTTTTGATGCTGTCACGTCTCCCTGACTATAATTTCAGTAAACAAATTCCAGGTGATGTTTCTGACCCACCCAAAATCAGTGATTCTTATTTTGTACAGAAACTAGAATGTAAATACTTAATGTGATAATTCAGCACACAGTCATTGAGATGTTTATTTTTGCCTTGAAATCAGTGATGAGGAGGCCTGCCACACAAAACAGCCCTCGAGTAACTTGTTTATTTAGGGATAAGTCAGCTGTTCTGTGGCCCAAGTCAGGGACAATAAATGCTACTTGTGAGCACAGCTGCAATCACATAGTCAGAGAGAGGCTTAGCTCCTGTCTGGAAACCATCAAGAAAGACTAACTTGGAGATAAAAATAATAAAAAATGAGCCTTGCATTAGAAACACAGTCCTAGGCATTACAGGTTTTAAGGGAAAAAAAAACTCAGAAGTACAATATATTTTTTTAGAAATTACCAATTTGCCTACAGTATACAATGAGTATGTAGTAGAAAGTTACAAACACTAAAAGATTAAAGTGAGAATCAGATTGATAATATCCTAATTTTGGCATTCTCTTCCCAAAAGTGTGATGTTAAAATTAGAAAACTGTGTTTGTAGTTGAGGACCAGAGTAGAAATAAGCACGCAAAAGCAAAGAGGAGAATAGACTGAGACTAGAACAGACTATTGAAAAAGAATTGACAGGGCCCGGGATTTAGCTCAGTGGTTCTGGTTCCTGTCTTGCAAGCACAAGGGCCCAGGTTTGATCCCCAGTAACCACATTCAATACTGGCGTGTGGAGACTCACACCCAGCAGCAACCAGTACCACATACCACAGTGCCGGGCATGGTGGCTCACAACTGTCATCCCAGCACTAGGGAGGCAGAGGCAGGAGGATTGTTGTGATGTGAATTTGAGGCTGAGCTCAGGGCCAGCCTGAACCACAAAGCAAGACCCTGTCTCAAAAAAAAAAAAAAAAAAGAATTGACATAACTTCTCCACAACCAAATATATCTCCCTGGTAAGGGTTAAATTGGAGGCAGAGACATTAAGAATTTAAAATTTATGAATAAAAGAATTTTCTCCATGAATTCTGAAAGAGAAGACCAAAGTGGAATGAAATTGGGAGGCAACCTAAATAGACAAAGTTTAGCATGTATTGAATTGGAAACA
>PVIR01031701.1:0-19243 GCA_004026965.1 Petromus typicus
ATGTACCTATCTGTGACCTATTTATTTCACTTATGAGGATATCCTTAAGCTATGTCCATTTAAGTAGAAATGATTCAAACTTATCATTTTTTATGGCAGAGTAATACTCCATTCTGTAGAAGAACCACAGCTTTTTTATTCAGTCTCCAGTTGATGGACATTTGGGTTGTTTCCAAGATGTAGCAATCACAAATTGGGCTGCTATAAACATGGGTGCACATATGTCACTGTGATATGAGTCTTTTAATTCTTGTGTGTATATACCTAGCAGGGCAATGGCCGGGTCAAATGGGACCTCCAATCCTAGCTTTTTGAGGAATCTCCAAACTGATCTCCACAGGGGTTGTACAAGTCTACAGTCCCACCAACAGTGGAGAAGGGTTCCTTCTTCTCCGCAGTCTCATCAACATTTGCCGTTGGTTGATTCTGAAATGGCAGCCATTCTATGTGGAGTGAGATGAAATCTCAATGTTGTGTTCATCTGCATCTCTCGAATGACTAATGATATTGAGCATTTCTTCGTATGCTTCTTAGCTTCTCTTACTTCTTCCTCTGAAAAATACCTATTCATTTCAGATGCCCATTTTTGAATTGGGTCATTAAATTTGGGTGGGCTGATTTTTTTGAGCTCTTTATATATTCTAGATAGTAGCCCTTTTTCTGAGGAATAGCTGGTAAAGATTTTTTCCCACGTTGTTGGTTGCCTATTTGCACTGTTGGTGGTTTTCTTTGCTGTGCAGAAGCTTTTTAAAAGAATGAGGTCCCATTTGTTGATTTCCTCAGCCAATTCCTGTGCTATAGAAGTTTTGTTCATGAAGTCTTTCCCTAAGCCAGTGTCTTCAAGAGTTTTACCTAACCTGTTTTGCAGTAGGTTTAGAGTGTCTGCTTTAATATTTAGGTCTCTTATCCACTTTGATTTTAGCTTGGTACATGGTGAAAGAGTTAGATCTAGTTTTAGTCTTTGGCAAGGTACAATTCAGTTTTTCCAGCACCATTTGTTAAAGAGGCTATCTGTCCTCCATTGAGGATTTTTGGCTCCTTTGTCAAAGATGAGGTGGCTCAGTGTATCTAGAGTAGTTTCTGGATCTTCTAGTCTACTCCATTGATCCTCGGGTCTGTTACTTTGCCAGTACCAAGCAGTTTGTATCACGGTGGCTTTATAGTATAGTTTCAGGTTCAGAGTTGTGATACCCCCCACCATGTCCCTGTTGCTTAGAATTGCTTTGGCTATTCTAGGTCTTTTGTGGTTCCAGATGAAAGTTTGAATTTTTTTCTCTAGATCTGTGAAATACCCAGCATCCTCTTTTAATGACTAACCATTTTCACATCTTATTAGTACAGAGAATTAAAACAATTTGTGTCTGATGAGTAGAAAAACTGTTTTCTTTTCTTTACTCCACTGCACAAATTTTAAAAATACATCAGTTCCTGACGAGTTAGCATTTGCAGCTTTAATTATTTATGTGCTATTTAGGAAGGTGGGGCAGGCACTGATTTATAATTTCTAGAAGACAATTTGATGGGAGGCTACTTGCAAAAGCACATTCTTTGACTAACAAGTGCCCATAGCTTCTGGCCTTTACATGCATGGAGGATGTATCTTCATCTATGTATCTGGGAATTCAAAGTTGAAGATATTACAGAAGTTAGCTACTTAAACTGTTAAATGTCTATTCTACATATAATAAATAAGCTAGTTCAATTCAGAGGAAAAAATTTGGTCATTGCTCGTATCTCTAGTGCTTGTCTTGGTTCCCATATCACATCAACTCCAGAAAAATAATTACCCTTTCTTAAGCCAACAAAACTTGATAAATTGCAAAGCCCTCCAGTGGGAGCATTCCGATCACCTAGATGTAGTCATAAATCAACCATGCAATCCCATATATGAGTCACTTCATTATGGAGTGTGTACTGAGAAAATGACTTTCTCTATTAGCATTGCTAACTTAGGAAGTAATGGCTATTACAGTAATATGGAAAACATGACCTTACAGTAATATCACTTACATTGATGCATAATTGGCATTTACAAAATAATAATTTTGGAAAACATATTTGTATATTTTTTACTGCAGCACATATTTGTGTCTAACCTGAATGCCTATCTTCATTCCTTTTTTTTTTTTTAGAGTTTTTTGAGCCAGGGTCTAACTTTATAGTTCAGGCTGGCCCTGAACTCACTATTTATGCCAGCATAGCCTCGAATTTGTGACAATCCTTCTGCCTCTGCCTCCCAAGTGCTGAGACTACAGGAGTGAGCCACCATGCCCAGCATTGCTTAATTTCTAATATAGCATGGAAGGGCTCCCTGAATATGTGGCTTCTCCATAATTGCTCCTGCCTGGAACACCAGTCGTCCTGACTTGTATCCAAATCTCAGGCTCCTGCAAACATCTCAACTTGGATTATTCTAAAGGCCTTCCTTTCTGGTGACTTTTGAACAGAGATCAAAATCCTAACTGCACCTCTCAAGATCTCTGCCTGATCTGACACCTAATCTGATCCAACCCTTGTCGCTGAGGCTGCTGTCAACAGAGGACCAGAAGAAAGAGCCTGTGACCCTGTGCCTGTCAGGAAGGACATGGAATCTGCTTGTCTCTGTGCTGAAGATCAGCCCAGACTCCTTGCAGCAGGTGGTGCTGATGGGTTTCTCCATGGTTGCTGTATGTTTCCTTCAGTTTCCTCTGTTCTGTGATGACAGACTTGCACTCATAACAGAGCACAATCTCCTAGAGAAGAAAGCATCTACAAAGATTATTTGTATTTGTTCTTTAAAGGGTACCAACCCCATCTCATCTATTTTTATTTTAGTCATTTATTTATATCAATATAGATGTATAGATTTTTAGTTTGATTTCAGGTATAATGTAAAAATATTTTATACATTTCTATTGCTCAAATCAAACCAGCTTTGGTAACTAGAAGTTTTTTCAAATTGCTTTTCCTATTTTATGGTATTACCTGTCTCTTGTCTTTTTTTTTTTTTTTTTGATAGATGTATTGCAAATACATGGTCTCTGACAATGGTTTGTGTTTTTACACTTTTAATAATATATTTCTTTAATAGAAATTCTTAATTTTGACTAATGGAAATCTAACAAAGCATTTGATAAGTCAATACTGATTTGAAATTTTCAAGTCATCAAGCAGAGTCGATGAAAATTTTTGTAACTGAAAAAGGATATTACAAAGAAAATCCTGAGCTTTCACATTACTCAGTAGTAAAATATCAAGCATCTTCTGCCAGAGCCACAAACAAGAAAAGGATATTCATCATCATTGTGTACACATCCTATCCAGCAGTAGAAAAAGGGAAAGGAAATATAAAAGATCATAACTTGAAAAAAAAGAAACCAGTCAATATTTACAAATGATACATTTATCTATGTAGACAAGTTAAAATAATCTATAAACTATTTAATAAATATAGTAAATCGATTCATGATATTGAACTAAAAGACAACACTGGAAAAATCAATTTATTTCTACGTAGTAACAATAAAAATATAGAAAGTAAATTTTAAATATGATACTACATCAAATATGTAATAAATAGAATTAAAATGTTCACAACTAAACTGAACTACACTTAAGAACTTAATTAAAAGAAATAAAAGTTATTTAAATAAGTATAGGGAAATATTATGTCCAGGGATCAGATTAATCAGTACCATTACAAGGGTACAAAGCCTCACAGTTATGCAATATAAACAAGTTTTGGAGGTCTAATGTGCAGCATAACTATAGTTAATACTCTACAGTATACACAAAATTTTCTAGAAGAATTTATCTTAAATATTCTCACCACACACACACACATACACACACACACACACACACGCACGCACATACACATGTGCACACTCAGAAACTGTAACAACATGAAGGGATGGATATGCTAATGTAGCTTTATTGTACCAATCGTTTTGCAAATATACCGAAGCATAACCCTGTACAACTTAAATATATATAATTTTTGTCAAATATATTTCAATGAAGCTAGAAATAATTCCTTAAGTCACAGTCAAGCAGATAGGCTAACACATAATAATAACTCACACATTTATGTGCAACATATCACTTATGATAAACTTATCATTATAATTATAATTCAAAGCAAGTAATTAAAAGAGAATGGAAAACTGTCAGTTTCTGAATCCAACAATTCAATACATCTTGGAAACAACCCAAATGTCCATCAACTGAAGACTGGATAAAAAAGCTATGGTTCTTCTACAGAATGGAGTATTACTCTGCCATAAAAAATGATAAGTTTGAATCATTTTTACTTAAGTGGACATACCTTAAGGATATCCTCATAAGTGAAATAAATAGGTCACAGATAGGTACATATCGCATCTTTTCTCTGGTATGAGAAAATAAAGATGTAAATGAGGCCTAGAATTGTATGTTATATATTGTGAAATAGAAAATGCTCAATGTAAAATAGGAAGAAGGGGGAAAATGTTGGGATTGTAACAAAAAAGTAAGGAAACAAATTTTATGTTTATGAGGGGGGGGCGGTAGGGTGGGTAGGGGTATGGGGGAAAATGAGAATTAAGTTGTGTCTTATATTGGTACAAATCCCCATTATGGAGTGCAATCATGATGTGCATATGTAATGTACCAATAAAAATTAAAAAATTTTTAAAAATCCTAGATTTATTTAGTAGAAATTGATGAGATGATTTTAAAATTTGAATGAAAATTAGAATGGACTAGAATATCCAACCCATTGCTAATAAAAAGATAAAGCAGGAAAGCATATAATTATGGTATAAATTCAGTGTGATAAGAGGACAAGAAGAGATAAACAGAATAGAGTAACAGAACCATTAGTACAAAACGGTCTTAGGCAAAGACAGCCACCAGCTCTAGACAGACTCCACAGAAATTCAGTGGGAAAGGGAGACCTGTGAAATAAGTACCAATCTCCTAGGTAGATGTGGAAACAATCTTGAGTTCTCATGGTACCACCTTAAACTTAAACTGAGGAAAATCTTGGACCTACATAGGAAAGCTATGACAATAATAATTCTAAAGAAAAAGCAAGCAAAATATTTTTACAAACTTGTAAAATGAGAAAGTTCTTTCAGAGGATTCCAAATACAGTATCTAGGGAACTTTATTGGAAATATATATATATATATATATATATATATATATATATCAAGAAAACTTTTTAATTTCAGAATATTTTTCTAAATTCACTCAATTTTTTTCATCATTTTGTCAGTTCTTCATTTACTTAGAATTCAACCTCTTATTTAAAAGTATAAAATGATCTTTCTGCATCTATTGAGATGATCATGTGGTTTTTGTTCTTGAGTCTGTTTCTGTAGTGTATTATGTTTGACAAAATTCAACATCCATTCATGATCAAACCTCTATAGAAAACTGGAATAGAGGGACTTTATCTCAATCTAATAAAAGCTATCTACAAGAACCAACAGCCAGCATCATACTAAATGATCAAAACTGAAACGTTTTACACTAAGATCAGGAACAAGATAAGGATGTCCACATTCACCACTCCTGTCTAGTTTAGTGCTAGAAATATTAGCCTCAGCAATTGGACAAGAGAAATGAAAAAAGGAATAAAGATAGGAAAGGAAGAAGTTAAACTGTCAATATTTGCTGATGACATGATGCTCTACAAGAAGATCCTAGAAACTCAACCAAAAGACTGTTAGACTTAATTACCAAATTTAGTACTTAGCTGGATACAAAATTCAATATCCTTTGCATACACAAACCACAGACTCATTCAGAGAAAACTTGGGGAGTCAAGCCCTTTCACAGTAGCATCCAAAAAAAATGAAATATCTAGGAATCAGTCTAACAATGGAAATGAAGAACCTCTACTCTGAAAACCTTAGCACTCTGGAAAATGAGATAGAAGAAGATAGCAGGAAATGAAAAGACATACCTTGTTACTGGGTTGGAAGAATCAATATCAACAAATGGCAATACTCCCACAACTACTATATAGATTCAATGCATTCTTGATTGAAATCCCAAAAATGTATTTCATAGATTTAGAGAAAATAATCCAAAAATTCATTTGGAACCACAAAAGACCTAGGATAGCAAAAAAATTCTAGGTAACAAGTACATGGTGCGAGATATCATGATTCCTAACATAAAAATATACTATAAAGCCACTGTGAAAAAGACAGCCAGGTACTGGCAAAGTAACAGACCTAAGAATAAGTGGAATAGATTAGAAGACCCACAAACAACTCCAGATACACTAAGCCACCTCATCTTTGACAAAAGAGCCAAATATCCTCAACAGAGGATAGTCTCTTTAACAAAGGATGCTGGAGAAACAGGGCTCTAAAGAGCCAAAAGCTAAAGCTAGACCTATCTCTTTCACCATGTATTAAAGTAAAATCAAATTGGATTAGAGACCTAAATATTAAAACAGAAACACTAAACCTATTGGAAAACAGGTTAGGCAAAACTGTTGGAGACACTGGCTTATAGCACGAGAACTAGCAGAAGGAATCAACAAATGGGACCTCATCCTATTAAAAAGCTTCTGCACAGCAAGAGAAACCACGGGCAGAGCTAAAAGACACCCAACAGTATGGGAAAAGTTTTTTACCAGTTGTTCTACAGCTAAAGGAATACTATCTAGATTATATAAAGAGCTTAAGAAAATCACTCCCCTCAAACTGAAAGACCTGATTCAAAAATAGGCATCTGAAATGAACAGACACTTTCCAGAGAAAGAAGTAAAAGTAGCTAAGAAGCACAGGAAGAAATGCTCAACATCACTGGTTACTTGAAATATGCAGATGAAAACGATGCTGAGATTCCATCTCATTCCACAAGGAATGGTTGCTATTATGAAATTAACCAGCAATAAATGCTAAAGAGGTTGTAGGGAGGAAAGAATCTTTCTCCAATGATGGTGGGAATGTAGACTGGTGCAACCATTGTGGAGATCAGTGTGGAGATTCCTCAAAAAACAAGGATTGAGATCTCATTTGATCCTGCTATTCTTTTGGTTGGAGTATACACAAAAGAATTAAAAGATTCATATCACAGAAACATATGTGTACCTATGTTCATAGCAACTTAGTTAGTGATAGCTAAGTCTTGGAAACAATCCAAATGTCCAGCAACTGGAGACTGAATAAAGAAGATGTGGTTTTTCTATAGAATGGAGTATTATTCTGCCGTAAAGAATGGCAAATTTGAGTCCTTCATACTAAAATGTACATACCTTCAGAACTTACTTATAAGTGAAATAAGTAGGTCACAAAATGTGTAAAAATTGTATCTTTTTTCTGATATGAGAAAATGAAAATTTGAATGATTTCTAAAATGTATGTTAGATATTGTAAAACAGAACATATTCAAAGAGAATTGGGGTAAGGGTAAGTAATGAGGGGAAAGAAAAAATTGTGATGGTAATAAAAAAATGGAAATAGTATTTATGTATATAGGGGGTGGGGGGGGTTGTAGCCTGGGTAGGGGAATGGGAAAAAATGAGAATCAAGTCATGTTATATACTGGTACAAATTTTCAATATTGGGTGTGATCATAATATGTACATAAAATGTACCTATTTCAAAATAATAAAAAAGTATAAAATGAAAGTGAGTAAATAATTTGTATGCTTTTGTTTCTAGTAGAGACAAGTGATTATACATTGTATAATTATTCTAATATATTAAAGAAGATTGCTTAACCTTTTGACCTTTATTTTTAATTTAAAGTTTCAAAATAGCATTTAAACAAAGGTTTCAGGTATTAAATTCCATAGAGCTGGTAAATTTCCTCATTATCAGACAAAGGACCACTTCTGAGGGTCCACGGACATGCTCCTAATACCAAGACATCTGTTGAAATTACCAACAATAACCCAGCAGTAGAACAAAACAGCGTCATCTAAGATTATTCAGTGCACCAGAGCCTAGAACCAGAGTATGAGATTTCATAAGCATTGCCGTGTGAGAGTTAAAGCGCCAGACCTAAATGATTTCTACCTTTTCATCTTATATGGAACTGATGCATAATACCTGGTCACATACATCTAAGTCTCAATAAAGTAACTGCACCCAAAGCAACCTACAATATTTTAGATATGTGAAACACACATTTATCTATCTATCTATCTATCTATCTATCTATCTATCTATCTATCTTTCTATCATCTATCTATCTACCTATCTACCTATCTATCATTTACCTATAGAAAGAAAGAGTACATTTGTACCTTTTTGAACCATGTAAGAAATAGAAATGGAAAACAGAAATTTATTTAACTTAGCTCCTTGGGATTTGAATGCCAGCAGTGAATAAAGCTGGGCACTGCCCTAGAGGATTCTGATACAAAAGACTCTCTGGTATCATGGGCACCTATACAAAATACAAATAAGCCACATAATTCCAAAGACTGAATTTCTTATACCTGAGTTTACAATGTAGATATGTGCATGCAAGAAGTAGAGCTTTTTAATTTGGAAAGTTATTTGAATTTACAAAATTGTTGAAGAGCATCTCTTAATTTCTTCTGAATATTAAAGCAATGCATGTCCAAAAAAGAGGAGGTGGGGGATAATTAATAAACCTGCATTCAAGTAGATACTAAAAAATTACAAGTATTTTCATTTTAATAAAAGAAAATACCCATGTATTACATACAGGCTGAAATAATTTGGGTTTGAATGCCACAAAATAGTGGAAACTGATTTTATCTTTTATTTATTTATTTTTGTTGGTTTATTTCTTTGTTTTTGAGACAGGGCCTCGCTTTGTAGTTCAGGCTAGTCCTGAGCTCAACCTCAGACTCACAACAATCCTCCTGTCTGCCCTGGAGCTTGCAAGACAGGCGCCCGAACCACTGAGCTAAATCCCTGGCCCTCTTTCTTTTATTTTTAAAAAGCACTTCAAGTGAGACTATTAAAACTTTAAATAGGAAAAAAGAAAGCAATAATCAATGGTTTGTTTAAATGCTATTTTGAAACTTTAAATTAAAAATAAAGGTCAAAAGGTTAAGCAATCTTCTTTAATATATTAGAATAATTATACAATGTATAATCACTTGTCTCTACTAGGTACAAATAATCGATGGTCCTGACATCCATCTCTTCTGGCTCATCTGTTGGCATTTCCATGGTTTATTCTGCTCTGGTACAGACTTCATCCTCCTCCAGCAACATAGACTGTGGCCGTGCTTCCTAACATCATAGCTCCTGAGACATGAACACTCTGTGTTGTCTCACAGTCTCCTTAGACCTTACCCATCTCAGTGTTAAAGCCACTTGAACTGAGAAGGGGGTCCAGTCCAAGTTTCATCAAAACATCCTCCACTCAGGAAAAAATATCTTAATTGACCTAATATTCCCTTGGTTGCCTCCCTACGTACTCACCTCCCTACGTACTCACACCTAATTCTGCACAACACTACAATTGCCATGTCCAGCAATGTCTCATCCTTCTGGATTTCATATGCATCATTGGACTTTACATTGTTGAATACATACACAGAGTCAGAATACCTTTTCCTCCATTAGTAGTAAGTTCATACAGGACTTTCAAACAGCCACTTTCTCATGAAAGGTGCATAACCCCAGCTGTGAACCAACCATGCTTTCTGTTTTTATTGTGACCTCTTCTGATGGTCCCATTAGAGCCTATCATAAGATCTCTGAAGAAAACGTCAGCAAAAGAACCCAAAAGTGTCCTGTTAAATGGGTCTCACTCCTCTTTTTCTTTCAACATTTTACTTAACACTTTTGTTATGGTCACGTCTAGATTTTTGTTCTTGGGGCACTAAAACAATTTAGAAAAGTCTATAAAGAAATTTTTTGACTTATACATCCATTTCTCAACCTTAAAGTCCAATAGCTATCAAATAAACTAATTTCTTTTACAAATTTAACAAGTGTATATTCTTATCAGATCTACTGCAGAACATTCCTGTTCCACTGCATGTAAAGCAACATCCATATGTCATACTTATCTGTTATTAGTAAGCTTTCTCTTTTTAGAATTTCTTATTTGCTATGTCCTGGGTATTGCAAAGAAAATCTTATTTTCTGTGACTTTATGTATTAAGGAAATATTTTAAGAACAAAAGTTCATTACTTCAGTTATTGTCTTTTGTAAGATTGCATCTTAATGCACTTTTAGGAAAGATGCCCAGCCTCAGAGTCCTTATGCTGCCCTTGCACAGCCCCGTAGACCTGGCTGAACACACCGATGTAAGAAGGAAGATTCTCTCAGGAGGTGTCATGCTTTAACCAGAAAGGAAAAAGAGATATTTACTGAGTGTTATACAGTAATTAAACTGCTTAATATTGTCAAGAGTATTTATGCTAGACCTACTTTAATGAGAGAAATTGAAGCAAGAGCAAAATGATATAGTGTGTTTCTGATCAGTCAGTAGAAAAGTAAAAATTTGAAATGCACGTGTTTATCATCTCTGCATCACACTTCTTTCTGGGTAATAAGCACATTATGTAATGATATAGTGTGACTGACAGGGAAAACCACTAGTCATTGGAAAATTATAATAATTGGTTACTATAAGTAGAAGCTTTTAGAGGTGTTTTGGATAAAGGAATTAATTAGCAAGAGAGAATGTGGGTATGGATTCTGTGTTCTCCTTCATCCTGTTTACAACCAATGTGTTATATTCTGTATTTGAAAGAAAGTGAATTATTTGATACCAGAACATGAGATGACTGGAGAAACACATTAGAAATCATTGAAGAAAATCACAATCAGACAGAATTTCTTTTTTACAAACTTAAGAATCCTGTGGAATTTTCAACAGTTCTTATTTCCTCTTCCACTTCTTAATATAAGTCTGCTTTTGTTTTGTTTTGCAATTTTATCTTATTAGCACATTTATGTAGTACATACTATTTACTTTCCTCATGGGAAAATGGTACATGGTATACTTCTTAATTCCCTTTTTCATATCCTTTCCTTTCCCTCTCTTCTCCCTCCACACATATCTAAATTCTTTTCCTTTCAAAATTATTTCTGTATTTACATGTTATTTGCTACATGCTTGAAGTACATAATCCTTGTGAGGAGCTTGTAGATAGATATAACACATCCCATTTTCTTTTTTCTCATCCCTTCTTCCTTCCTTCCTTCATCCACCATATCTTGATCACCTTCTCCTTTGAGAACCAACTATCTCCCTATTTCCTTTTATCTATATTTTATTTTGCTATTTATTTTCACTCTAAGTGAAATCATATGAGAAATCATATGATATTTAAGCCTGTGTGCCCGAGTTATTTCACTTAACCTTATGATATCAAGATGCATCCATTTTCCTACAAATAACTCACATTTGTCTTTCTTTATTACAGAGTATTACTCCATTGTGTATAAATAACCACATTTTCTCTCTCCATTCATCTGTTAATGGATATATGAGCCATGTTCAAAACTTAACTATTATAAATTAACTATAAATATTGGCATGCATCCATCACTGTAATATGATGTCTTTAATTCTTTTGGAAAGATATGTAGAAGGGAAACAGTTAGGTGAAACAGAATTTCTGGTTTTAGTTGTTTGAAGAATCTGCATATTGATTTCCATAGTAGTTATACTTGCTTACATTCCCACCAACATGTAGAAAGATTCCTCCCTCGCTCACATCCTCCTCAGCACTGTTGTTGATTTCTTAATGATAGCCACTCTTTCTAGGGTAGATGAAATTTCAGTGTTACTTTAATGTGCATTTCTCTATTGTTCAGTAATGCTGAACATTTCATCATGTATGTATCAGTCATTTGTACTTCTCCTGTGAAGTGTCAATTTATATCATTTGTTAATTTTTTTCTTAATTGATCTCATTGTTACATTTTAGGTATACATTATAATCACATTTCTCATAGAGAATTTGTAACTGTACGTGACAAACCTTGATTCTTACTTTTTTTCCCATTCCCCTGCCCTCCCTTCAACCCCCCTACCTCTCCCATATACATAAGCTTTGTTTCCATTTTTAATTGGATCTTTTATTTTGGAGAGTCTAATTTTTCAGGTTCTTTACATAGCCATTTTAATGAAGGTGACTCATGAAATACACATTGAGTAACATCAGTTTAGAAATTAAATCAGAGAGGTAGAATCAAAAATAGTGATGAAAAATATGCCATCCATATACACTCACTGAATCCCAAATCCCCACTGCAAACCACGAGTAATGAAGATTGCATTATTGTGATCTTCCTTTGAACAACAAATTAAGAATAAAAAAATAGTCTTGCTTTTATGGTTTTGAATTTCTATTCTAGAATGAGTTAAAGCCATATAACTAATACTATAAATGTCACATTATTTATATTGATGAATTTCTCTCTAGTATAACTCTTATTCTGATAGGAAAAAACAGCCCATTCATGTCTACCACTTATCTTTTATCATATAGCTGTTTCACTGGTTGAACATTATTTAGTTGTAAGTCTAGTGGAACATTTTACATCTATTGTCTTATGTTATCTCCTCAGTTGTCCATTAAATTTGTAACTATTGATGTCCCTGCTTTGTGGATGAAGAAATGAAGGTTAGAGGTTAACTGAATCTTCAGGATTACAAGCAATTACAATAGATATTGGGCCCAGACTTCCAACTACACAGATTCACAGACTTGGCTACTTACCAGGTCACCATCTCAGCACCCAGTGTACCCCTCCAACACCCAGCAGAGTTATACCCACTTTCCCCTCTGCAGCTTCCTCAAGAATCCATCGTGATGGCCAGGAATTTAGCTCCAGGGTTCCAGCATCTGCCTGGCAGGTGCAAGGTCCCAAGTTTGATCCCCAGTAACCACACATCACAGTGCTAGACATGGTGACTCATGCCTGTAAACACAGCACTGACCGCATACTACAGTGCTAGGCATGGTGGATTACACCTGTAATTCCAGCACTTAGGAGGTAGAGGCAGGAGGATTGCTAAGTTCGAGGCTGGCCTGGGATACATAAGGAGTTCAGGGCCAGCCTGAATTACAAAGCAAGACTCTATCTCAAAGAAAAAAGAGTCCATCATAACATTACCCACACGCTGGATCCAGACCCCAGAATAAAGGCCTTTCGAGGACCTCTACACCCATAAATGAGTACAAGAATAATTATCTCTGCTTGCTCCAAAATCTCATATTATGCAATTCCAGCTAACTTCAGCCCTAACTACTACTTTCCAACATTAAATATATCCTGTTTCCCAGCCTCGGATTGGTCATTTCT
Organism: Petromus typicus; assembly: GCA_004026965.1. Lineage (NCBI taxonomy): Eukaryota > Metazoa > Chordata > Mammalia > Rodentia > Petromuridae > Petromus > Petromus typicus. The sequence goes on from PVIR01031701.1 coordinate 13,237, forward strand.
AGTTCTGTTCTGCAGTGTTCTTCCTAAGCTGTTAGCCAGAGTGAACCTTTAAAATCAATCAAATCTTACTATTTCTTCTCTGATATACAGCTCCTAATGGCTTCCTAGCACTGTTAAAATAACCTCAGATCCTAATTCTTTTAACAGTTTTTTAAAACTTTCATGGATGAGCTCTTATGGCTATATACACACCTTTCTGCCCCTTTCTCCTGATTGGTAGGCCCCATTCTGGGGCAGAGCACAGGCCCTTCCTGTCCAGGGTACATGCCTTCACTGTCCCTCTTTGGAAGGTGGCTCTTCAGTTAATCACATGGCTTCTTTCAGGTTCCTGCTCAATGTTACTTCTTCAGAAAGAATCACCCAGACACCCCCTAGCATTCAGAAAATGTTAGCATGATAAATACTATATGTTAGGAATGCTCTCTGTGACTTTGTACTATGACACATTGGTGCCTAAAGGCAAAGTCAGAAAACCCAGAAGCCACAGGCAGCTTCTCTATTCATACCCTGGCATCTCAGCTTCACTGTAAGAAAAGGTAAGGCTTAGATATTTTGCACACAGCCTGACTCTACTTTTTGTGCTTCCACTACACCCTCAGTCTTTATCTGCAGATTATCACCAGCACTACCTTCTAGGCTCCACTGGTGCATCCTCTGCTCCCTCAATGTGCTGGAGGGAGAACTCATTTTTAGACCTTTGGACTCACTAACCTGCAGCACATGGTCAAGATCCCTGCCTTTGAGCCAAAACCCAGGAAGAGGAACTGAAGAGCAGCAACAACCTTAAAACTGGCCCTTATGACTCCATCCAAAACTTCTCACCAACAGTATCTCAGGAATTCATTCTGAGAAAGCACATCAATATGTTTTATTTAAAAACTAAAGTTATAAGTGGGCCACACCTAGTGGTACATTTCTATAATTCCAGGAGGTTGAGGCAAAAGTTTATAAGTTTGAGCCTTGCCTAGGCAACTTATTGACTTAGCTAGATCCTGTCCCAGATAAATAGATGATAAATAGATAGATAGATAGATATAGATAGATAGATAGATGATAGATAGATAGATAGATAGATAGATAGATAGACAAAATAAAATAAACATCTTGGTGCACATGCTGCAGAACAAAGTGTGACCAAGTCCTGTGTTTTCATATACAGAAGTCTGGTCCACTTATCTTCAAGAGGCTTGGCCTCTGCCATCTGATGAGCCCTCTGTGAGGTCTGAACATTGGTCACAATCTTTCTAGGACAGAAGAGGCAAAGCTCTTGGGCCCTCCAGTCGGTTTTTTCTATTATTCTTCACCCTGTAGAGACTGAAGTGTTTTTTAAGATATTTTATTACTAGTCTTTCTGCAGGATTTCACCTGATTTCCATATTAAACCCTTCAGTCACCTTTGCCTGTGAGGGAGGTTGTATAGGAATGATCTGAGTGATGTTAAGACCACTTGCTAATCAAGGAGATAACTCACTCAAAGTAGACTTCTGTTCTATGTTTCTGTCTGTTCATGGTTTAAGAAAATCCCTTGAATTTTCTTTGGAGTAAAGTTCACACACTCAGAAGTTGATTTATTTTCAGGATGCTGCAGTTTCTGAGCCTTATCACCAGACTGTACCTCTACTTGGCTACTTACCACCAGCGCGTGTGGCCTTGAGGGAGTGGATAGAAGGCAGGGTAGCCCCAAGGATCTATAGCCAGATTTAACCAATTCTACAACACATTGCACTCCTTTGCTCACTGTAAAGCACATTTCTCTGTTGAAAACCCAGCTTGATTAATAACCTGCTCTCTGAAAACCCCTCTGTGAAGCTCAAGAAGTAGATCATCTGTCTAGGCCAATCACAAAGTAAGTACCTAATTAAAATACTCCCTGCCTATTTTTCAATATAATCTTCAGCAACTGTATTTGACATTAATTCGATACATTCCTAAAAGAGTAATTCACCTACCAATTTTAAGGTAGCTTTGATAATCAGATTCAGAGATAAGAGAAACTATGTACAAATTCACTATTCTGATTACTCTCACCATCACCAACATTTCCATATTAATATTTCTATGGAAAGTGAAACTTTTCCTCAGAACTTCCTTTCCTCTTCATAAATCCTGAGTAGAATTCCTAATCAATATTAAAAATGAACTCTGCTTTCTGCAGGCCTTGATGCTACAGGAATCTTTGACAAGTTCACTACATTCCTAGTGATTGTTCTATTCCTCGGCATTATTCAGAAATGCCAATTAGTTTTCTCTGAAATCTGACTGTCTGGTGGAAAGTTGCAAATATCTTAGTTTCCCTGGTGATGTCTATGGATTTCTCTGCATCACACAGAGAGATTAAATAAGACCTCCAGAGAATTCATGTTACCTCCAACTTCTGGTCAACCAAGAGGATAATCTCCTGGGAACCCATTAAAAGACCCAGAGTGCTGAAGTCCAGAGCTCAGCTGCCTGATAATGAAGGAAAGGCTACATACAGGCCTCTCTAGTACTTGCCCTGTAATCTGGATTCTGTCTTACACAGAATGGCATTTGTCCTACAGCCCCATTTCTCTTGTTCCCTCATGACTTCCAGAAGTGACAGTGCTTACCTTTAGCATCTCTTTGGGCCAATTTAAAGGCTGACATCATGACTCTTCCTTTTGTCTCTTCAAGTAATAATTTTCAAAGCCACTTAGATCATTTTGCATAGTACATGAAAGGAAAAGCAAGTGTTATTTAAAATACCTGTTGGACAGATAATAAAATCTGTGATTCACTAAACCCACACACAGTTTTCCAAGGCATCTGCAAGTCTGAACAGTTATACACAGTAAAACAACTTGACTGCCTTTAACCACCCTTGATTGTTCCCTAATAGAGCAAAAGACTCCTCAGGCTCCCTGATTGCATTATACAGAAAGATTGCATTAAATGCATCCTATGTTTTGGACACCTGGCAAGCTCTAAAATAGAGACATCTTTGATCATGTGGAAAGAACTCGCAGTCAGTGTGATGCACCAAGTAGTCGCAACAATTACACAGTTCTCAACTGCAGCCCAAGCAGAAGCTGAAGATACCTTGGCCTGGACATGGTGGCTTTGCCAGTTCAGCTCCACTATTCAGGCTTTATGTTTATTCTGAGATTATTGTAGCTTGTAATAAATCATCACAATTGAGCTCTAGGTCAGGACAGGTGATCCTTCTTAATTTTGTCACTTTTTATGCAAATAGTGAGAAGTAAATATTCTACAATATTAAAATCAAAGCTTACCTAGAGTTTAGAAAATCCAGTCTTTGAGGACAGTTCTTACCAACTTCTTGCTTTTAAAGGGGATCACTGAAGGAACCAGATTATTTCGTTAATTTAGAATAATTAGTCCTAATTCTCGGAGGTAAAATTCATCCCCTCCTGATTTCAATTTATATTCCTTAGATACCCTTTAATCTGTTTTTAAATGGATCTTTTCTCCTAATTATTCTTTTGTTGTGTTATTTTAGAAGTTCTGTATCGCATGCTCTAGCAGGTGCTAAGTAAATATTTGTTGAATGAGTATGAACTCCTGATGCCCACAAGTAAATAGACACAAACTAAAGGAGACTAGGATGCTCATTTTCATTGAAGAAGCCACAATCTCACTTCCATACAGAAATAAACAGATACAGTGATGATTAAGATACTAGTGAAAGGAAAGATCAAAGAAGTTGAAGAATCTAGAAAAAAATTGCAAATAGAATAGATTTAAGGAAAATTTGATCCCAATTTGATGGTTGGAAGTACTACAGAGAATCAAAAACTATTTGAGAGACAATGACTTTGTCACATCTGTGCCTCTGACCATGCTACCCACTTTCCCAAACTCAGATAAGCTGGCCCTGTCTCTAACCAAAACTTCATCCTCTTCTTCTGAGCCAGCCTAGGACTTTCCTTCTTTCTGACTCATAAAGCTACTCTTTGGGGACATTTATCCAATTCTCATGTTAGTATGTCATTGTTGTATGTGTATGTCTCCTTTCCCCTGCTAGAAAATAAACTCCTTCAGTAGAAAGAGCAAAGACAAGGTGTTTGCCTTGACTGTCTATATTACTGAGCACTATGCTTTCTGCCACAGTCACAAAATCTACAAAATAGACATCATGTACTTATACAATACGTTTCCTATCAAATGGAAGAGATTCTTGCGTTAAATATCATAAAGTACATGTATTTTAATTTCAGATAAAACTAATATAATTTATATTAACGTATATATAATATGAAGACTTTCATAGTCTTAAGTTTTATTTTCTTTACTTGTAGAAACTACAAAGAAACTTTAAATCTAATCTATTTGGGCACTTTATTCCCTTGGAAATTTCCCCATCTTTTTAATAATGGAAGATACATCTTTAAAATCACACAATGTACTGTGCCAGATATCCTGATGTTCTTGCCAAGTAATAAAGATGATAAGAAAAAGAACATAATGACTAGAAAATAGTGACCAGAAATTTGGTAGAGTAGGAGAGAGAGACATGAGGAGTTGGCCAAAGGGTATTAAATCAGAGTTATAAAGAAGTAAAGAGAGGGACTGAGGTTAGCAGCGGGTGGCTCAGGAAACGGCGACTGTGCCACTGAATCTGCACCGGGTTTGGAGCTTACTGGCCTCCCGGCCCACGCTGGAGGAGCGCCCAGGGACTGAGTTTAGCAGCAGGCGGCTCGGGAGGCGGTGACAGAAGCACCGAGTCGGCTTCACTGAATCTGCGCCGGGTTTGGAGTTTACTTGTCTCCAGGCCCACGCCAGAGGAGTGCCCAGGGACTGAGTTTAGCAGCGGGTGGCTCAGGAAACGGCGACTGTACCACTGAATCTGCACCGGGTGTGGAGCTTACTGGCCTCCAGGCCCACGCCGGAAGAGCACCCAGGGACTGAGTTTAGCAGCGGGCGGCTCGGGAAGCGGTGACTGCAGCACCGAGTCTGCTTCACTGAATCTGCGCCGGGTTTGGAGCTTACTTGTCTCCAGGCTCACACCAGAGGAGCACCCAGGGACTGAGTTTGGCAGCGGGTGGCTCAGGAAGCGGTGACAGCAGCACCGAGTCTGCGTCACTGAATCTGCGCCGGGGTTAGAGCTTACTGGCCTCCAGGCCTGCACCGGAAGAGCACCCAGGGACTGAGGTTAGCAGGACAGAGTCTGATTTTCTCCACAGTAACTGCAGAAGCACATCCAGTGAACTTGTATTGGTCCCAATACAGACTGCAAAGAGCAACCCAGGAAACACTGCTATTTTAAGGTTCCTAACTATTAAAAGGAAAGTAACTTGGAACAAACACTGCCAGAAAACAGGGCAGGTCAGAGATGAGGAAACACTCCAAATCTCAGACACAAAGATCCTCACCTCCAAGTACCCCAAGTACAGGGGAAAGGGAGATAGAGAAGTGTGAAGCCCAGTCTCCAGGGCCCTCAGAAATGGTAACCAAAGCAGATCTAGTAAAATGGAAATCAGAGCTGATCTCTGAGATGAAAGCAGAGATATTGGACACTTTCAACATGATGATTAATAAAGCTAAAGAGGAAATTATGAAGCTGATAGAATGCAGGATGGCCAAAGCACTGGAACCTTTTAAACACCTACAAGCAGAAGCCCAGAAAATTAAGAAAGAAAACGAAAGCTTGCGCAATAGAATGAATTTGGCAGAAGACCAAATTTCAGACCTAGAAGACAGGATCTCAACCAATGAACTGGAAAAGCATAATCTATGGAAAAAAGCAAGCGATAATGAAAAGGCAATCCAACAGCTCCTAGATGATTCAAAGAAGAATAACATAAGATTGATTGGAGTCACTGAGGAAGAAGGAGACAATGCTAAAGACATCAAAAAGCTATTCACACAGATAATGGCAGAAAACTTCACAGAAAAAGGTCAAGAATTGGACATACAAATATATGAAGCATACAGAACGCCACATGCCCGTGACATGAAGAAATCTATACCTAGGCATATCATCATAAAAGTCCCAGATATTCAAAAAAAGAATGAAATACTGAAAGCA
>PVIR01031702.1:0-19194 GCA_004026965.1 Petromus typicus
GAGAAAACACATGGGTTAATTCATGGGAACCATACAGTGTTCTGTGGGTCAGTCCTTTACCTGATCAGTCCCATAGGGTTCCCTGGTAAAGCTGAATTTATTGCCACTCAGGTGGCAGATTTCTGTAGCCCTGTTTGAGCACCAGCACAACTTCCTTTGGACTTTGGATCTCCATTTTAAAGACAAAGGGTTCTGACCCTTATGGATGGATGCTTCTAGTGATTTATAAAATTAGCTAATGTCACAATGTGCTTGTCTACAGAGGCATAGTAAGTACTTTCCTTAATAAATGCATTAGCATAAAGGTTTCTTGGTCACCTGGCTGACACAGGTGAGAAGTTGGACAGTCTTCAGTTTTGACATACTATCTGGGAGAGCAGGGCCTCTGGATCCTCAGAAGTTTTACCTTGCCCATGTAAAGAGGGCAGGGACAGCTTGATCACTTTCAAAGAGCTGAGGAAAATCTAATAGGTAAGGAACCTGGTGATGTAAGAGCTGGAGACAGGAATAAACAAGCATGAAAGGCCATCTGAGCTGTCATTAATTCAGTAATCGAAGGATTTTTGATCCTGCTGCTGCCAGTAGGTCAAGCAGGAACTAGCTTTACAACGTTCTCCCCTGTATGATATCTTCAGTCCTCCACATCCTTTTTCTCTGTATCCAGCTTTCCTGAATTGTCCTTAACACATGCCATGAAAGAATTCATATTTCCCGGCCAGTGGAAGGTTCATATTGAGAAATCAGCTAGCAACTACAGTTATGAATTTGAGACTAACATTATCATCAGAATTCCTGAACCACTTAAGACTGAAGTAAAAAAAAAAAAATTGCCTGTGTTAGACAAGCAAGCCAAAGAGGCTCTGTAAAAAACTATCAGCTGCCCTGGGACCCAAGGAGGTCACAGCAGACAGCTGACAAGGGTTCTAGGAGTGCTCTGTTTTGGACTTGAGGCCTTTCTTACTGGCTGTATAAGAGAAGAGGCCTCTTCTTTCTATCTCCCCTCCAAAGCAGGGTCAGCAAGAGACCCTTCTATACTCCAGTTATCTTATTTATTATAACTAATATCCACAAAAGAAGTCAAAGGATTTCAGACAGGAAAGAGAGAAAAAAAAATTCAAAACTTTTGCCTGAGCTTACTGGAGTGAATATTTCTACCATCTCTCAGCCTCTTTCTTCCTCCAGCATTGGTTCACCAAGATGAGACCACAGTAAGGAGTTTCCTAGGAGTTGGTTCCATGTTCTTGTGCACAACAAACAATTGGATGTTTCACATATACAGTAACAAAAAAGCAGCTAAGTGTGTGAACTTATTTCATAAGATTGTATATTCAATTTTGAAGAAGTTACTATTACTGTTTCTTAGTTTAAAATGGCCTGAACTATTAAATAGTCATTAAAAAAAAAAAACTCCACATTCTTTCAATGCTTAAAATAAAACTGAATGTCTCCCTGAGAAAAGAGATTGGTAGGAAGTATAGAGGAAAGTGTACTAAGAGACAACATGTTTGTGGCATCAGTAAAGTAAAATGGCACGAGCAGAAAGAAAAATAACTCATGAAAGAGGAACAATGAGATAGATAGGAAGTCAGTTGAACCTGAAGGTTAAAATATGTCCTCACCTAGGATGGGTCTCACTTGGTCTTTCACAGCATGACTGACAGTAAAACTGACAGGGTACTGAGTCATCTCAGTCATATCTACTGCAACATGCCCTGTCCCACAATTCACTTGGTTGTAATTACATGCATGAGCTAGAAAGCATCTGTATGAATAATTAACAAATTCTAAGAGAAGAAAAGTTACTGTAGATCATCTACCCTGGGCCTGAAAGTTAAAGAATTACCAGTGGTCTGTGTAATGCTTATATCTGTCTCTAGGATATAGTCATTAGGACAAAGGTCAGGCCAAGCATTGTTAAAGTTGAGGTAAGTTGAGCAGTATTCACTTAACTCCTAATTGTGCCTGCACACACACACACACACACACACACACACACACACACACACACAGATATATACAGCTAAGAATTTATAACAGCTCTCTGTCTGCAGTTGGTAGTAGCATTCATGCTAAAGTTGCTTTTCATGGACTAAACTTTCATTCTCTTTATCCAAGCTCTCCATTTGGAAAGTTTAACTACTCATTTTATTTTCATGATTGTAATAAAATATAATATATTTTACTCAGTAAATTTAATGAGGATTAATACTGATCTTTTTTATTATTACTATAGTGCTTTTCTCAAAATATTCTGTGCACTACAATGTCTACTAATAATTTTGAATCATGCTATTATATGAATATAACATTTCAATATTATAAACAGTGGTTTACAGTTTAATCTTTTAAATGAATGTTAAATTTTTTAAAAATGTGTTGGATGTTAAAACAGTCCACAAAAACTTGTTTTTTCAGGAATTCCTATCATTTAGAAGTAGATTTTTCTCAAGAAACTTTTCACTCTACCTGAAAAATGTTATGAGTTTATTTTTACTCTCTCTGTAAAGTTTTTCATCATAAATGAATCATAAAAGAAATATCAAATGGATTTTAAGGTAATGAAGAAATTCTAAAATGATACTTTTACTTCACATACACATTAACATGTCTAAATATATTATAAATTTAGACCTAAAAGGAGAATCCATCATTGCATCTTTAAGTAGAGTACCTATTCTTTCTTTTAGATGTAATAAAGGCCCTGAAATACAGTATTTAGATAGATCAGGTAAAGATTCTGAGAGAGTTTAAAGTAGTTTTGAAGAAAACCTTAGAAACTCTTTTAGAGAGCATGGTCAACTGTACTCTACTTATTTTAAACCCTATTAATGACAACATTATACATAATTTAATATCCTGTAATAAATCAGCATTTTGAATAATTTTATAATTTATTAAAAAATTACTTTCTACTACTACAGAATTTAAATTAAGTCATTTACATGTGCTTCATTTACCATGTTTATGTTGCCCAAGAAAACTACTGGCTAGTGGTCATAGTACTTTCACTATGAACATCTTGGTGTTGGGTTTCTAATGTTCTGTGTGCATATCTTGTCAATGGTTCATTAACAGTCAAGTTGACAGCTAGATTTCTTCTAGTTATCAATTTGTCACATATCCCTTTCTAGATATTGTCCTCATTCCACTTGAACACTATTAGAAGAACTCACATCATGATAAGACAATGTATTCAATTTCGAAGAAGTTTTTAATAGATTAGCACTGTTTCTGAATTTAAACCCAAAATGGCCTGACGTATTATATCAAGTCATTGAGGAAAACTCCACATTTTTCCAATGATTAAAATAAAACTGAATTTCTCCCTGAGTAAAGAAGTCTGTATATAAACCTTCTGCTGGAGAAGCTTGGAAGTTTTATACATGGAGACTAAGAAACAGGAATACAATTTCAAATATGTGCAAATGTGCTGGAAAGTACATGGAGAAATATTTAGTTCAGGGGATAGTCTCACCAGGATTCCCTCAGCAGCTTTGGTGTGATTAGATGAAAGGGAATCTGGAGCTAAGCACTAAGTGCAAGGGTCACATTACTACAGTAGCTGAGTTTACCACAAAGCAAAGAAATTTAGGGTGTAGGGCCTACATTCAAAACCAGGAACTGAGTATACACTGCCTCAGTATCTAAAGATCTAGGAAGACAAAGCTGCCACAAATAGAAGCTGGGAGGTGAAGCAGTGCTAATATGAACCAGAGCTGTCCCCACTTCTCTTTCATGCCCAGTTGGCAGGGAGTAGACAAAGTTCCTGCAGAGGTGCTGCACTTAACCACTCCACACTGGAGACACTCATTATTGCTGCACAAGCTTCCTATGAATTCAATAAAGGAGAAAAAAATAGACACAGCAAAAGCAAAACAAAACTAAAATTGATGCAAGTGAGTTAGAAAAGATGTGTAGACAAAACTCCTATTGCTCTTGAACAATCACTTGTTTTTCAGTTGCACCCTATTCGAACAATACTATCTCATATTAACTGCATGTTTGTTTCATACTTTCAAATTTTAATATATCTTTTATATTATTCATATTTTTAAAATTATCTCATGATAAAGTTTGGATAGAGTTTTAATGTATATATAAATATTTAATGTATACTTCAAAAGGATTGGTTCTTGTCTTTATGCATAAAATTATGTAAAGAAGACAAGCTAAATCTAACTTAATCATATAAAAAAGTAGCTGAAAATTTGGCTTTAAGAGAATTTTATTTTTCTTTTTTACCTGAAGATTTAAAAGATATCAAAATTATCAGTAGGAAGCATATACAAGATCTTTCTCTGGTTACATTATAAATATACACACACACACACACACACACACACACACACACACACACACAAGATTTGATTATTAGTATGAGCCTGAGTATTTTGTGATTATTCTGAAAGTTATACTCAGAGGGAAAAGAAGAGTGATGGCAGACACGCAGAGGTGACCTTCCTTTATGACCTCTTTTTCTCCTGCTTTGAGGGAAATGGTTTACAAAATTCTCCCTCCTGTTGCCTGTTTGTACTGTTAGAGTGTTTTACTAAGGGCCTAGGTCAGTCTCATCTTGATCCTATCAAAACAAATCTGATTATGATTTTTATGTTCTTAATCTCTCTTTGTGTTTTCTGACGGTATTTTCATACATAATACTTAGGCATATTTACAACCTTATACTATCACAATATGCATGTTTGTAACACAAACTATGAAACGTTGGTACACATGAATGACGTCTTGATCAAATCAGAGCAAGAAGCATTTGTATCTCAAAATTTTTTTAGTTCTTTGTATTGAGAACTGTGAGACTCTATTCATTTTGATATCCAAAATACATTATTGAGAATTGTGCTTGTCTTATAGTACTATAAAAAGTAAAAGTAATTCTTCCTATTTAAAAAATATTTTGATATATTTTTAATCTCTACTGCTTTCACCTTTTTAGTCTAGAATAATAATTATTTTATTCTCTATATTTATGAAGTCAATCTTTTTAGCATTCCCAAATTATTCCAAGCATCCAGGGTCCCTCTGTCAGTGCCCAACTGATTATGTTTTTCAAGGCTCTAGGTATTTCTTGTTTGCAGTCATTTCTACTGTTCAGAGCCTGATCATGCTACTTCTTTAATCAGATGGTTAAGCTTGATATTCTTATTAATTTTAAAGCTGAGTTTTAGCCTTTAGTATTTATACTCTACCTGTTCAATAGGAAGATATGTTTACTTTACTGTGGTACAAATATAGATGAGAAATTAATGAAAATTTATCCATCATTATTGATAAAATTAAATATTTTTTAAAATTATCTTTATTGGTACATTAAATATACACATCATGATTTTTAATTGCAGCTACAAATATTACTTCATTTTCTGGAATTAACTTCTTTTAAAATGGTTATCATAACGTGATAAAAAATGGTACAATGTCCAAATACCTCATATTCTGTAGAACTAATGAATAAAGCTTTTTTTTTTTTTTCTTTTCATTTTCTTTTTTTTTTTCTAGGCACCAGGGATTGAACTTAGGCCCTCGTGCTTGCCAAGTAGGTGCAATACCACTTGAGCTAAATAAACAGCATAAATAAAACTTCTAAATCTATCAGAAATTAATTAGTACTTTTTTATTTTTTAAATTAAAGTAGTAGACATTTAGTAATATAAACTGGTTGATCATTTTAGATCATTAGTTTTCTGCAAGAAAATGCTGGAATTTAAGTTTGCTTGTGTTGATCAGGTAACAATTTCTTTTAACAAAATATAATTTTGTTTTCTTCTATTAAACTTGTTGCTAGACTTTAAAGGAGTATTTTACATAATAAAACACAATGAAATTATTATACAGCTTTTTCAAAAAGCTACATGAGTTCAAAAAGTACACCTGAAAAGCAAAAATTTTGTGTTCTAGCTTTTAATATGTGGCTAAGTATAGTAATATGCAATTGTGTATAGAAATAGGAATGGGGCTGATCCTAGTGGTTTGAAACTGTCTTACTTGTATCAATAAATAGACAAATGTTCCACTAAATTATATCTCACCCATTGTTTTCCTCTTACTCACTAATAACATTACAGAGAAAGAACAGAGCTATTAAAAGATGAAGCGCAATGGAGATATAAGGAATTCTAAATCTGTGGTACACTGCATGTGTGTTATTCATCAACATAAAGTTGTATATATTTTGTGTTGCTAACATTTGTAACATCATTTTAGAAAGATCATTTGCACTAAGTGCAAATGTCCAAGTGAAAAAATTAACTCATAAGATTTATAAAGGACACACAGGACAAATTTGATTTTTATAATTAGTTGCATTATAATGGGTCTGTCTAGATTATCTTTTATAGTCTCTAAGTTCTGTAAGACTTGGAAAGTTGAGGCTGCAAGTGCAGCTTTCACTCTAAGTCCAGGAACTCATGTCCTTCATTCCAAAAGGTGGTACTGAAATAAATTTCAAAATATTAATTTATTAATTTCTTTAGTATTCGTGTGATATTTAAAATTACATATGCATATTTTAATCTAATAATTAAAATAAAGTTATAAAAATTAGACTGTCAACTTAATTCTTGTAAAAATCAGAAAGACAATCAGAAATACAAAACATAGCCACAACATAATGAAAAATCCACTATTTTGCATACAGATTTCCCATAAAAGAAAGCTTATGGTTAGTTATTTTGACCTTTTAAAAGTATTTCACATATAAATACGTTTGTTCACTGCAGCTGAAGTTGATCCATGGCTTATATCTAACTACATGAGCTGTATTGCTCTAAAACATCAATTCAAATATCTAACTGCAGTCTACATACAATTCAATTGAGTTGCTAGATGATGAATTTTATATAGAGACAGATATTTTCACTCATATGGTGGCACATTAACAATTTGTTTCATTCAGTTTACAAATATGGTCTATTTTGTGATAGAATCATCCACTGTCATTGAAATGATATTTAGGGAATGGTTATAATTAGTGATACTTTAAATGGTAGCTTATTAATAGTGATATGTTACATACAAATGTTGGATATTTTATTATTGAATGTAATAAATATTGCAATAGATTTTTAAAAATATAAAGAACTCAAAACCCTTTTTTAAAAACTAGGATTAGAGTCCCATTTGACTTGGCCAATTAAAAGATTAATTAAAGGTTAATTAAAAGATTCATGTCACATCAACATATGTGTGCCTATATTTATAGAAGTTCAGTTTGGGATAGCTAAATCTTGGAAATAACCCAAATGTCCATCAACTGGAGACTGGATTAAAAAAAATGTGGTTCATTTTTTAGAATGAAGCATTACGCTACCACATACAATGATAAGACTGAGTCATTCATTCGCATATGAATGTACTTTCAAGATATTCTCAAAAGTGAAATAATAGGTCACACATGTGTAAATATTATACGTCTTTTCTCTGGTATGATAAAATGAAGATGTAAATGAGTTCTAGTATATATAGTAGATATTTTGAAATAGAAAATATTTAAAAGTAAATAAATTGTAGGGGTAATTAATGAAGGAAAATAATGTGATGGTAATTAAATAAAAGGAAAAAAGCTTTTATAAGTAGGAGGCAGGGATTGTAGGGTAGGTAGAGGAATGGGAAAAATGAGAATTAAGTTGTGTTATATACTTGTAGAAATTCTCAATGTTGAATGCAACGATGATGTGTATATATAATGTACTAATAAAGATTTGAATTTAAAAATCATATTAAATTTTGATTCCATGTAGAAGAAACTAATGAAGATGCAGGAACAACATACTACCACCACAGAAACAAAAATATTATTCATAATTCAACGAATGATTGTGCGTGCATTACCAGGGTTTCTGATCATATATTACACACTGGATATATAAACATGACAATATTAAAATCCTCAAGGAGTTAGACTATTTTTAGATACAGGTGATAAATGAAGCTGTTAATAATAATCTTAAAAAGGGAATTTTGCTCTCAAATTTAGTCAATAACATCTTCCTAAAGATTTCTGACATAGTTAATTTTTGGATGAACTTGGCTGATGTATGATAGTCTGTATTTGATTAATCATTAGTCTAGATCAGTGGTGGTGAACCTTTTAGAAACAAATGCCAAAATGGAAACATAGCCTATACTTTCTTTTTTTTTTAATTGAAATCTTTATTGGTACATTACACATACACATCATAATTGCACTCCACAATGAGGATTTGTACCAGTATAAGATGCAACTTAATTCTCATTTTTTCCCATAGCCCTACTCACCCTAACACTCCCCTATATATATACAATTTTCTTCCTTTCTTTTTTGTTATAATCTTATTATTTTTCCCCCGTCACCCTATTTCACTTTGAGTATTTTCTATTTCACGATATATAACATACAATTCTAGGACTCATTTACATCTTTATTTTCTCACAACAGAGAAAAGATGTGATATTCACCTATCTGTGACCTATTTATTTCACTTATGAGGATATCCTCAAGGTATGTCCATTTATTTCAAAGTGCTAACACTGAAATTGAAACTGCATGCCTAGGTTTAGTTTAGAAAAAATAACTCACACAACTTTTGATGACATCACGGAAAGGGTCCGGGTGCTCACTTCAGCGCCTTTGCCATTGTTCTTCACCACTGGTCTGACTTTGCTGTGAAAATATTTTGTCAGGGTATAATTCACGGATAACTCAAACTGATACATATTTTTCACAGGGAAAATTAAGATACTTCACAGTGACAAATTCAAAAAACCTATTTTTTCAAATTACATGTGTGTGTAATGTTAATGACTAGAAAAGTTTGAAGTATTTTATAAATATGAGTGTTAATATACTTCGAGGCTCAGAAAAAATGGAAATGGAAAAACATGTCTATTTCTTTAGAGAATATATTTATCATTATGACCGGAATGTTGCAGAAGTATGAACATTAAAGTTGCTTTGACAAGAGGTCCTATGTAAATGAGAAGCATGTAGTTGGAGACCAGAAAAACGATGGTTCTTATCATATATACTGTTAACAAAATATGCAGTGAATATTTCAATGTTTAAAAGTATAACATTCAACCTGACAATGTGTGTTCATAATGTACCAATAAAGATTTTAATTAAAAAATGTATAACAAATATTTTCCTTTTCTTTTACCACACTTATCTGATCGTTCTTTTTTTTTTTAATCTTATTGGTACATTACATATACGCATCATGACTGCACTCCATAATGAGAATTTTTACCAGTATAAGACAGAACTTAATTCTCATTTTTTCCCATATCCCTACCCACCCTACTACCTACCCATATACATAAAATTTGTTTCCTTACTTTATTATATTCTCATTATTTTCCCCTTTCACCCTATTTTACTTTGAGCATTTTCTATTTCACAATATATGACATACAATTCTAGGACTCATTTACATCTTTATTTTCTCATAACAGAGAAAGATGTGATATGTACCTATCTGAGTGTTACTCTGTCATAAAAAATGATAAGTTTGAATAATTTATACTTAAATGGACATATCTTGAGGATATCTGATCATTCTTGACCCATGATACAGTCCTGAAAGTCTTCTGTCATGAGTGTCTTCCTGAGCTCTGCTCAGGATTATGGCACAGGCTGTTATAGAGTCATCTTATGGGAGGCAGGTTAGTGAGGCACTTGCAGAGTGTCCTAGTCCAATGTATTCAACAGATCTGGGACTGTGCAATTCATGGATCTTTCACAAAGTTAAAATATCTGACAGGTAAACATGTTGATTAGATTCAGGTGATCTAAAGAGCCAAAATAGTGTCATTAAAGAAAATTTAAAAAGAAAACTTCCAGAACTGCTTCAGAAAGTGGGAAGAACAATGGAATAAATATGTCTAAAGTGAGGAAGATTAATGAATGTTTGTCTTTAACCATATTTTTTTGAAAGTTAAATATTCACCATAGTTTTCAAGTACATCTTTTAGCAGAAAATCTGCCCAAAAATATTATTCAAAATATATTTTGGAAACTTAATTCCTAGTAAAACAAAGTGTAATCTTATTTGGAAATATGGTCTTTTCTGAAGAATTAATTCCATGAAGGTGAAATCATAGTGAAGAAAAGTGCTTCCGTAAGCCATAATCCTTAGAGAAGATGGTCACCCACGCAAAGACAGAAAGCCTCCCAGAAAGAACTCCATTTAATGATAAAGACAGAAGTTGGAGACAAAAGCTATAAACTAAGGAAAACTAAAGAAAGTAGCAGAATATCAGAAGCCTGAAAAAAGCATGAAAAAATTGTTGCCAGAGATTTCATAGGCAATATTGTCCTCCTGACAGCTTAATTTCAGACATTTAGCCTCCAGAACTGAGACTATAAGTTTTTTTTTTTTTAATCACATAGTTTGTTGTGCATTGTTATTACTGCCTTAGGAAACTAACACAATTCCATATCTAGGAAATATTTGAAATAAATAACAAGTGGAAAAGGACACTCAGTCCTAGGATACTGAGAAAATGATACAGAAAGTGTACCCAGCCAGAGGTAGTCATGATTCTTTTATCATCACCAGTTAGAATAGAAACTCTGCTTATTCAAGACAATTTTGGGTGTGACACAGTGATTAGAGACTCTAAATTTTTACTATCATTCACCACAGAAAGTTTATTGAGGGATTATATAAATTTGAATATTAAGTCTCCTACTGGGTAGAATCCTGATTTAGAAGAGTAGTAGATGCAAGGGAGCTTCAGCACTAAGTTACTGTAGTATTAAGAACTATGAGATAAGTAGAAACCATTGAAATATTTGACCTAAGCACAAAACTAAAATTTTGAGTGACATGAGCATTTATAATTGCTTATTATTTTAAAAATTAACTAACATTATTATAACTTTCCTGACACAGAAATACATTTTATTTGTAAATGATATATAGGTCATTTTTTTCTAATTTTTTTTATTTCTGAATATTGAAATTTGTTATTACAAAGATGTTTCTTTGTATATTATACCCATAGATTTTAATATTTATAATGCTACACTTATTTTCCTTTAATACTGTCCTGAATTTTAACTGTATGATCACCCATTTAAGTAATTATTTTTAAATAAAAAAAGAGAAGATTGAGGAAATTTATGCCTCAAAATTGCTGGTTAGTTATATTTCAATGAACTTGAATTTATCCACTCTATTAGTATATCATGGAGGAATATTCTAGTGTGCAAATATTGGTGAACATAAATTAAGAAACATGTTGCTTCTTTTAATATGTAAATAACTTTGGTTCAGTTGAACTCTCAGAGTAGAAAATCAGCAAATGTTTTCCCATAATGGTGGAGATAATAAATTCTTCTGTTGTTGTTTATTGTAGGCCATGAGCTTCAGAAGCTTTTGTTTGCTGACTGCTGCTCAGGGAATTAGATTGTATGTGAAATTGAGTACGGATTCTCGCAAAGACGGAAGACAGGAGACACTGGACATCTTTCACCAAGGAGATTGTTAGCAAATTTGTGACTATTCCAAACCTGCCTTTTACCCTGTTTTATGGCCAGAAATCCTCTGTAGATTTCATCTTATTCCTGTGATCTCCAAGTTTCATCTTAGTATATTATTTTTCTCTATTTCAGGAGATTGTATTTAAATAAAGGCTAAGTCTTAATGAGTTTTCCTTAGTGCATTTCGTCATGTGTTCTTTCCCTTACTCAAAAAAACTTGTGAGGAAATCTGATAAGTATCTTCAAAATGCAACCGTGTGTTTCAGTCATAGAGTAACTGAAACAGACATTCTTTGACATGTCATTGAGGCCAGACGATGTTTGACAAAGTGCTACGCTGTCAACCATGTCAATGGGTGCTCTCACTTTCTTGATTAAGTCTCTCTCCTGCCCAAGGTTCCTTGCGGATCTTCAATACACTCTGTGACTCTTTCTTCTTTAGAAAGTATCCTTCATCTCATCCATGTGAAACCTTCAGGTTTGTAGAGAGAGAAATGACTTTATTCTGCTTATAAAATCTTCTTTGTTATTTTGCTCTATCTCTGTCTTTTTAGTTCAATTCTCAAAATATTTTACATATTTCCTGAACTCCTTGCATCAAATAATGGTTTACATCATCAGTCAATAGTGACATCTGCAATACTTTCTGACACAGTAACTGTACATATAGAACTAAGATGAAGTGTTTTTTGGAAAATATCTTACAAAAATTTCATTGATGTCAGAAAAAAATTTCAAAACTTGAAGGAATATCATCAGTATCTGATCTTCAAGAGAGTTTAAAAATATTTATGTTTCAAAAGAGGTTAGACAAATTAATATATGATATCTAAATATTTTACTGACTTCCTGGAAATAATTCTTCTGATAAATAGAAAGATACATGTTGAACATATTTCATATTGTCAGGAGGTCGTGGTACACTTGAGACCTGATGTATGAAATGTAAATTCAAATGAGTAATTTGTAATTTAAAAAAAACTTTTCTGTCTTCTTTGTATTGTACATTTTATAGTCTGAAAGATATTCAAAGAATGATAATTTAACTCTCTTAAGAGTCAAGGAAGTGTCTCTAAGTTCTGATTTTCTGTGTTCACAAGCTAAGACCCTCTTCAAGCATATCCGTAATAGCTGCATGTGAGGCACACAGCAAGCATATCACTGAAAGGAAGGGCACACCTTCCCTTTTTTAGCTAAATATTTTCTCATATTCTGAAATAGTGTGCACATACTACTTTGGGGTTGAGAGGAGTAGATAATAAACATAGAGAATGCTGGACATTGATATAGCATTCTGAAATTTACAGTGTTCTTACAAAACACTTCTAAAAAGACAGAGCTTTTCATGCAAATGGAAATGAGTATGCCTATATATTTTTAGACAGCTGGGGGGCCCAAAATAAGGACTCACAGAATGCTCCCAGCATTCATATTGAAATCTGGGAATATTTTTATTTAGTTGATCTTAATTGATTATCTGAGGTCACTGAGAATGCTTCCTTGTATCCATATATCTATATCTATATTTATCTACATTGATATATATGTATATATATTTATAGGATGAATTGCTTTGGATTACTTCACACAAAAGCAAAAAAGCAAATTTTTAAAATCTTTCTAGATATGTATTGATGTCATTTTGCAGATAAGAAAATTGAATATTGAGAGGTATTAAGGACTTATTATTAAAAATCATATAGTTCTTGATTTTTAGAACTAATTTTATTTTTGTTACATTATCTGATACATTATTAAATTAGGAAAGATGTTTTAAATCATGTCAAAATTATGTGTTGAAGTAGGCCTTTATACCAGGTCATCTAGTTTCTAAGCAACAATTCTAGCATCACACCTTACACATTTGTAGTATTTGCATTTTAAGCAATGTGAGTAGCTTTGTAATTTAAAGGGAATTTCAGGTTATAGCTGTGTCAGTGATAGTCAACTGTGTAAAATAAAATGACAGAAAATGATAAAAAAGTGATGGCAATTTGTGGATATCAGTTAAAGGATACTGGTTCTCTCCTACTGAACATATAAGCTCAGTTCTAGTACAGGCATGGAGAAGAACTGAAATTTATTACCCTCTCACTATGTTACTGATGTGGTGTTAAGTATTTTATATATATACTGAAGGATTAAAATTTGCATTCATCTCTTAGGGAATATATTATATCATATATATATGAATATATTATGTATATGAATTTATTATGTATATCATCTATGATTATTCCATTTATAAGCTTTCTTGAAATATTGTATTTATAATATATTTATTTATTTACATTAGAGTAGCAGAAAATACAAGTTGTAACTTTAAAGTATATTTTATTGCATATTTCCTTGAATCCAATACAAAGAGCAAGAAATAAAAAACTCAGGCCTTACATATTTAATAACACTTTACATTTATACTGCAGATTAGGTCAATTATATTTATCTTTAGAAATCATGGGTAACTAACTGGATAAAATATTATAATGTTAATTCAGTAGCTAGTTAGAGGACATAAATCAAAATATAATGGCTAACATTTCAGTTCTCTATGCAGTTGAACTGTACATATGTTGTATATGAAAGAAAGTCCTATTAGGTGTATTTCTAAAATGTACTTGCTATAATGTTTTATTTAAAAGAATGTCCTATCATGCATTACCATTGATGGTAATTTCAATTTCTTACTGTTAAGGCTGGAGAAGACTATGTCTCTAGATAATTAAGCTTGTATTTCATGCTCCAAATCCTTGATTAAACTAAATTCTTCATCTGGGAAGCATCAGGTAGAAAAAAAAGAAGTTTTGAACAACCATGTAACCTAGAAAAGTTATTAAGATATTTTAGGATGAAAATATGACCTAAATTATACCCAAGAAGTAAGGATACAATAGTTGGAAATATTGAGAAAATAGGAGCTACAGCAATGTATTCAGAAAGTCTTGAGGAAGTCTGGATGCATTTGCTTTTGTGTTAAAATTCATTGAAGGTATGATTTGAGTCAATTCAAGAGAATTAATTCACCCACCTGCATGATATGTAAGGAGAAGCTAGCCTTTAAAAAATGCAGATCAGACAATATAATCATCATCAATATGGTGTATTTTAAACCTTCTGATGTTTAATTTTCAATTTTTTTCTTAATTTGAGTTGAGTTTGAGCCATAATTAGTACAAATAATATTTCCCTTATTTGAGCTGAAAATGTTAAAATATGATGCCTAGAAGAAAAAATATTTAGCAAAATTATTTATAGCATAATTTAAGTATTTAATAAATCATTTATGATACTTCATGATCCAAATTCCGTTTTGACTCTGTATGAAGTTAAACAATTAGAATAATCACTAGTGCATATAATAAGCAAGTTTCCAAAGTCAGAGTTTCTCTCTTAAAAACAATTTTGTCAAGATGTTAACTAACACTATTCTACTCACTGAGTCTTAGTTAAATGGTTTGAAAAAGGTTTATGCTCTGGCTTTGTCACTAACATATTCTTACCTATGAATTTGCATACAAACTTTCATAAAATTATGAGGGGCTAGATTGTAACTTCACAAATGATCATAGTCTATATGACTCAAAATTTTTGACATCTACAAGATTTTACTTAGTTGTCTACACTTTAATGTACTTTAACAGATTAAATACTCCAGGTACAAAATAGCTTTTCAGTCATTTTTGTCATTGGGAAGGGAAAACTCTAGTGCATTCCTCATATTTTTGGTTGACAAACTAAACACAAGCTATTATCTATGAACTTGCACTAAAAGATGCTATTTGAAAACAGTCCATGATGATTTTTGTAAGAGAAAAAAGAAAGAATATTCAAAGATAGAATTTATAAGAAAAAATTTCATTTTATTCTGATAATTTTTTCAGAGTTTCTGCTTTTGGAATGTATGAGAAAATTGAGGATATGTTAATCACAAGAGAATTTTTAAGAATAATAAAGTAGGTCTTTAGTTTAAGTAGATGTTCATTAGTCAATTAGGATTTAGAAAGAGGATTGGAAGGAATATTTTTTGCTAAGGCTTTGCTAGAGTTGTTAGAATATTTACAGCCCTTTACATCATAACATCAATAATACTTTCTTCATTTAAATTCCATTTGAAGTTCACATGCACTGAATTTTTAAATGTGTAAATGGAAAATAATGCACTGAAAATTTGCATGGAATGGAGATGAAGTAGTATCCCTCAGGAAATAAATAATACTTTTCAGATAGTTAATTATACAAAAAACCTATTAATATAAAAATCAATCAATTTAGAAATTAATGGATGGGAAAACTGGGGTTTGTCACTGACTAAATATTCCTTATTGGCAGTGGAGAAACTTCTAGATAATCATCTGGCAAAAAGAAGAGTACACACTTGAATATTTTAATTGAAATATTTTACAAACTGTATGAAATTGTGGACTAAAATATGATTAGAAATTTACCAGCATTTGTGATAATTTTTCAGACTGATTTGAATACATGGTCAGTAATGCAGATATTTAATGATCACTTTTTGGAGCAGCAGTATTTCTCTATAAAGTGAAAGGTTTACCGAGTTATCTAGCATTGTATTCTGGAAGTAAATAAATTGTGGAAATATATATGTTCATCTTTATTTTCATTCCAAAATTAATCAATCTATGATAGCACTGTCTTATGCACTGTGAAGGATGCACTCATATTAAGGAATGGGTAAAAAGTCATTTTTAACACTTTTCATCACAATGACTTCATGAGAAAAATATTTCCATTATATGTTGGTGTTTAATTTGCAAGTTAATCAGGTATTTTATTGACATTTTAGTTATAGAAGTTATAATCTTCTTCAAATTAGATTTCCTAATGAAGATTTACATGCTGTTCTTCACCTTCTACTCTGCTACCTACCTTTCCGCACCCTGTAGAGAGAACAGTAGTTCAGAAGACATCTGTATGGTAAGGTCCATCAGCTTGTATGCCTTCTCACATGGCAAAAAGTAACTTGCAAAGAAGATTCAGTATTTGAAGGTCAGGAGATTTTTTTTTCCTCTCTGAGTAAAGCTAATAAAATAATTTGAAAAATTTAGTTTGTTTGTAGATTAACCTGAAGACAACTCATGCATGGGAGATTTCATTCATTGCCATAGTATCATTATAAACTTTCCAGAATCACTTTGATAGACAAAGGAAGAAAGAGAAAAATATAATGCAGAATAAAATATTTGGGGAAATAGTTCCACTTTTATAGTTGTGATGAATGATAAGCAGTGTCAAGAAGTAACTTGCTTTCTTAAATGAAGAAAGAACGGCAATGGGAGTCATGATTCAAAGTTTCTGCAAAGCTCCAGAAAGAACAGAGAACTAACGATGTGTTGATTGTAGTCAAGGACAACAATGTGAAGACCGCAGAAGTATGGAGGTGGAGGGTGACAAATTGCACTATTCTAGACACAAAGGTCAAGGTAACTCATTTACAGGGAGAAAAATCATACATTTGTTTTCTTCATACACACTACACACATACACACACACACACACACATACACACACAATAGTAAGGCACAACCATTTTAACAGTTTTGAATTTGACTTAGTACATAGCACCAAATGACTGATATTAAAAGCTGATAATTTTCAGATAAGGTAGAATTTTGAGAGAGAATTTATTAGCACACCCAATTACACAGTATGATGCAAATGTAATGAATAAAATGAGAGTGAAAGAGATATATCTTTCTGACCTTGAGTTGCTGCACTAGATCTGTGTATTGGACTTACAAAGATGGAAGATTTTATTTTTCTGAGTGACTGTTTAAAGGGTTGAATTCTGAGATCACTTGCCCATAATTTAGTTATGAGGACCTACACAGGAATATGCATAAAAATTTGTATTCAGGAATTTTTACATTAATTATATTATGGTGTTTCTCTTTACACTTCCACAGAGTATGGTGCCAGATATGACTTCATCAAAATATTATCTCAGTGAATAAAATCATTAAGACTAATATTAGAAATAAATCCTGTGGAGGAAAGCATGACGTTGAAAAATGATTTAATCTATTATTTTAAAACCAGGCACGGCAATAACTTGTACTAGGTAATTAGTTACTGTGAGATTCTCTGGATATCACAGAGAAATGCATGCAATTAAATTAAATTTTTGCATGTCCCGATT
The DNA here is from genome assembly GCA_004026965.1 of Petromus typicus. Lineage (NCBI taxonomy): Eukaryota > Metazoa > Chordata > Mammalia > Rodentia > Petromuridae > Petromus > Petromus typicus. The sequence continues at coordinate 17,640 of PVIR01031702.1, forward strand.
CCCAGTTTAATTTTCACATTATTTCTTTCTGCATGCATCATTTACACTTTCTTCATAATGTTTCATTATTAAAATAATTTATCATTTCAAATTCTTAAAATATGTATTTTTAAATGTGAAGGCTTATTAATTTAAAATTTAACAAAAAACTAAGAGCAGTCATTTATGCCCACACTTATGTATAAGCATGGAATATATATATCTGCCCATATATGTTAATTTATAATGGATGAGCCTCAAGACTTTTACATATCAATTCACTTAAATTTCAAAAATGTCATATATGTCAACCATTGAAATTCCACATATGTATACCTCATAAATGTTAATTAAAAGAGAAACACAGGCTTAAAAATGTAGATACTTCATTATGACTCTTCATAGCATTTTAAGTAAATTAGAGTTATCTCATTACTGTCCCCCTCCTTACCTTTTTTTTTTAAATCAGAAATAATCATTTGCCTACTGTCTATAAGATTTTGTTCACATAATATGTTGGATTATTTTCCAACGCTAACTTTCCCACATCAAATGGAGTTTCACAACTTAATTCAAGCCTGACGATAACAGAGCTATCACTGTTGCAAGGAGAGGAGTCTAGTCCTACACGAGTACCCTTAACTCAAATGGTAATATGAATGGAGTGTATGATTTGGATACAATTTAGGGGATCCCCACAACCCCTATCAGGTTTAAAGGTGTGCTTCAATGACTTACACTACACAGCTAAATGTTTTAATTGCTACTAAAAGGTATTAATTACTATTGTTTTAATCATAACTAGCTAAATGTTTTATTTCCCACTAAAAAAAATGAAGCACATAACTGAAGGACAACTAAATGCAAGGGACAGAGAGTGAAATATGTGGGAGGAGGGCAGAATGTGGTGTCCCCTCTACATACTACCTGGGAGTTTTCAGAGGGCATTTGTCTCATGATATTGATGTTGGCCTGTCTCAAATAATTGATTTTAGGCTGCTGTGCTGTACTTCCAGCTCCTCTCTCCTCTTTTTGGAGGTCTCAGGTGAGGAAGGACACTGCACCCCAACTCTGAGTCCTGGATGTTGTCCCTCTAAGGAAGATCCACTCTGAAGCTACAGAATCGCTGACTATAGCCACTCAGCTGCTACTTCTTTATGCACTTTCATACATGTTAGAATAAACGTCATTTTTTTCCTCCTGAATATTTGTATTGTTAGTGAATTCATGGGTTCCTAATTATTTCACGTTCAGATAATAAAAACAAATATTTTTCTCCTAATGTTGGCATAACTGCTTTCAAACTACTTAAGTCAAGTGCCTTCACTTCTCATTGTCTTTTGTGCTCTTCTGGTTCCTTTTGCTCCAGGTCTTCTCTTTTTTTTTTTTTTTTTTTAGGTTTTTGGAGACAGGGTCTCGCTTTGTGGTTCAGGCTGGCCCTGAGCTCAGCCTCAAACTCACATCACAATCCTCCTGCCTCTGCCTCCCGAGTGCTGGGATTACAGGCGTGAGCCACCACGCCCGGCACTGTGGTGTGTGGTACTGGTTGCTGCTGGGTGTGGGTCTCCACACCCAG
>PVIR01031703.1:0-19198 GCA_004026965.1 Petromus typicus
ATTAGGTGAGGAGGAACGAACCCCTCAGTCAGTCACACAGAAGGGAAATAGGAATGACACTGACTTTCCAATGAGACTCTTCAGGAAGCACACGCCAAAGAAAAATAACTGGATCCGAAAATGGCTTACTGATCCACTTGTCCACGAACTCACATTGCCCTTGTATATCCGAAAGGTCTATCAAATCCTCTGTATTTAATAAGGTCACAATTACCTGATTTTGTTGTCGTAAAACTTGAATTTCATTTTTAAGTTGTACAACATCATCTTGGACAGTCATATCGGAAGAAGAATCAGGCCACAATGGATCCACTGGTTTTTCTGAGGTATCTATTTTCCTCTAAGTGTTAAAAAGAGGTCAAAAGTATTTTAGATATTTAAACAATTCTGAGTATTTAACTTAAAATAATTTCACACGTACAAAGAATTGTGAAACAATACAAATGATTTCCACATCTTTCTCATTCATCTTTCCCAAACACAATGATCCCAACCAGAAAATGAGCATGGATGTTACACTATCAACTAACTCATCTGCAGACCTCACACAAATGTTTCCAGTTCTCCTCCAATGTCATTTTTCTTGGTCCAAGATCAATTTTTTTTTTTTTTTGGTACTAGGTAGAACTCATGACCTGGCGCTTGCGAGGCAGATCTGGGAGCCATTGAGCTAAATCCCTGGCCCCCAAGATCAAATCTTCTGATTCTAATTTGTGTTATCAAGTCTCATGAGTGTCCTCTAGTCTGAGAGTTCTTCAGTTTTGACCCTCACATTCATGGCATTATTTAATGGTACATGACTCCGTTGGGGTTTTCTGAGGTTAGCTTCTTTATCTGACTGCAGGATATGCGCCGTTAGCATGAGTTTGGTGCCCAGAAATAACCTAAGTTCCTCCCTGGATGGAAAGGGTGTCAGTGTCTCCTCCCTGACGATGACCAGGCTTGAAGGTAGCACCTCTCAGACGTCTACTGTATAAACTTACTACCTTTTGGCTTGTAAATTATTAAGTACCTTATGAAAAGATGCCTGAGACTAGGCAAATATCCAGTTTTTTGTCAGACTCTCCCCCACTAGATCAGCACTTACTCTCTTTTTGGATGTATTTGTTCATGCCAGCATTAACTCATGGATATACATTTTACGCGGAAGTACATTTTATAAGACTCAGGAAAGACTTGGGCAGATTGTTTTCTGTAAAGCTTGGGGTCACACAGACGTGTCCTGCTAGTGGTCGCAAGTCTGCTCAAGCCTCTTCACCCGTCATGCCGACAATCATCCAGAAGTTATCCTCGAGGCAGACGGCAAAGGCCATCGTCCCACTGCGCTTCCACTCTCACTTCCCGTGCCATCTGGTACCACAGTGGAACCCCCACTTCGCATCAGTGCTTCTTCTTCTTCCCAGATGTCTCTCTCTGGAGAGCTGCTGACCCTCTTACTATCTGAGCATGCTCCTCACCTATTCATATAAAAACTTTATTCATGCCAGGGGTGGGGGGGGTCCACAAAGATTTCTAAGATTCACCTGTGCAACTGATGTCTTGTTGGTCTATGTATGTCTAAAAATATCCTGTTCCTTCCCTAACTAGGAGGCCATCTATCTACACCCAGCACCGTCACACCTAGAGGGGGCAGTGCGGCTTCCGGGGGTAGTGTCCTCCCTCCTCCAAGGACAACAGTTAGCCTCTTCCATCTCTCCCAGTCAGGAGAGATAAGAAGACCCGCTGTGTTCACTTCTAAGGGTCTGATAGAATTCTAAGGATTTTACTTACTCATTAGACTGGTTTTCATTTTATTTTAAACTTGGCCTCTGTTATAAGTTTATGCTTTTCATCTGCATTTCATTCAAACTGGTGAGCTTTTATTACAGTAATCAAAACAGCGTCAAAATGACACACTGAAAACATCTTTTCACGGGGAGATGCTATCCAGTCTTGACACAGCACGACCCTAGAGGACACAAGGGTGCCCTGCAGGCTCTCATACCTGTCAGGACAAGATCTTTAAAAAAGAAAAAAAAAGGGCTGCAAGAATGTTATGTAGAAACTTCTTCCTAAAGATGGATTCTCACACACTGTCTTCAAGACATCCAGGAATTTTAAGACACCACCTCCAGATCTCAGAAGATCTAGCTAGAAGTTGGCTGAGCTGGTTACTGAAAATGGTCCATCGAGCACTTCTGGAATCACAGCACAGCTGGACACTTCTCTTGAAGTAAGGTAAAGACTGTCATCGAGGACCAGACACACAAGCCTCTGTTTTATTGATCATGTTCATAAGAAGTTCAGTACAGATACCGGCCCTCATTGTTAGTGAGCCAGGCTGGTTTTCTACAGCCTTTGGTACGTTCTGCCCTCACAGGCCAATTGTTTACTTGGAACGAATGGCCTAATGTTTGATCTTCTCCAAAGTACTGCCTAGTACTGCCTTCACATGGACAATCTTCTAATCCTCCTTATATATTATTCTGGAAATATTATAGAACAGTATAGTCAGGTTTTGGACAGGAACAATTTTATTACTATAGATAAAATTCCTGAGCAAGAATTCAGCTTGAAATAAACCACTGCTATGAAAGCAAAAACCATAACCCGCTGCAATAATTTTAAATCATTCTATAACAAGGTGGATATAAGTGAACATAAAACGCACCCCCCAGTATGTATGAAGCAGGAAATATAACCGTATCATTGCAATGGACAGAAAAGAAACATGACAAATGTCCACACAGTAAGCAGTGCAGCTGGCCTTCTCAGTAGATACCTATACTTGGAAATACTGCAGTGAGGACACTGGCTCCAGTTCTGTTTAAGAAGACATCTAGGGAAGTTTGAATGCATGTGCTCCTTCTCTGTGCTTCCCTGAGGCAGGCGGAGGGGTTCACTATCATTTCACTAACCAAAGGATCTGAGGCATCTGTGATCTTTCTTTATAAAAACAGACACTGAGACACTAAACTCTTCTGAACCTCCATAAAAGGAGTATGTGTTGTAAAATACACACTCGCACTCACTCGCCCACCACTGATCACACCAGCTCCACTCAAGGCTGCACATCCTACACTTCCCTAGAATACCATGTGGTAAGCTGACGCAAAACAAACGTAAGCCAAAAAAGAGCTGTAAAAAGAAAAAAAAAATCAGAGCTTAGATGTGCACTACTGAGAAATCACCATGGCAAAAGAGCAGCACGAAGGACAAAAAGTGGACTCAAAACAGAGGTGGCTGCTTCTGAACTCCTAGTCAGCCCACCTATGGAGGCAAAGAGGGAGGCTAGGGGAGAACATGGAGCACCGCTGTCAACTGCCACACTGAGGAAGGGCATCTGCAGCAGGTGCCATTCGTGACTCCAACATGGAACAAAGACAGCACTGGGTCCCTCTGCCAGGTCCACACCCCGGAGCAGGGTCCTATTGTGTCTCAGGATATGCTCACCAAAATGCTTAAAGCAATCAAGTTCAGCCTCCTAACCACATCTAGGGAAATTGACACACACACCTTCCTTTGCATCTGTTCAAACAAAACCATATGGTCACAATTAAAATAGATTGATTTAAAGATGTTAAATGTGCTGGGGGAGTTTCCTCTCAACAGTAAAATAAGTGTTAAAGTTATCAAATACAGTTACTCAGAACAGGAAACCAGACTAGGCAGGACTTTAACAGTAAAAATATACTCTTATTTCTGGAAAATAAATGAGCTATACTTAAAGTTCCATAATAATTACCACCCTAGAACACTTTATGTACTTTGACTTAGAAATTCGGAATGACTACAATTCCTAGTTTAAAGGGTCAGGAAACAAAACATACTAAAGTAGAAAGCAAAAAATGATTCCCCTCTAGGATGAAAAGGAGCCCACTACTGTGCTGCCAGCTTTCCACTGCTGGGACAGAATATCTGACAGGCACAACTAAAAGGAGGAGAGGTTGATTTTGGCTCACGGTTCCTGAGGTTTCAGTCCATGGTTTCCTGGCAAAACAAAGCTTCTCACCTCCTGCCAGCCAGGAAGCAGAATGGCAAAAGAGCAAGTGGAAGGGACTGGGAACAAGACATACCCTTCAGCACACATGCCAGTGACCTCTGTCCTCCACCTTCAAACAGCCCATGCACCTCTGAACTCACGGCAAAGGTCAGTACCCTCACAATTCAGTGACCTCTCTAGGTCCCAGCTCTCAACATTCCTGCCCTGAGTGCAGCCTTCAATGCAAGGGTTCCTGGGGAACCGTAACAATTACCTGCATTCTCTTCTTCCCTTTTCCTCTTCTTATTCTTAAAGACTAGGTCTTTATGTATTTTCTCTTGAAAGCATAGATAGTAAGAATTTATAAAACAAGAAAAGGTATTATTTTTAAAAAGATCTCTGTGACAACATGATCTTCAGGGAATAACTATGACATGTTTTGCCCAAGATTTGCCCAAGATTGATTCTGTAACTTAAAAGGGCTATAAACTCTTCCAGCTTTTTTTTTTCCTGCATCTATCCAGTAAAGCTACCCACAGAAGAATATGGAGATGGATTTCAAGGACTGATATAATCTAATCTGGGTTTCTCCCATCTGTTCTGCCAGGATTATATCATGAATGTCCTTGTACAGTGACTTTCCTTTTTGAGACAGGGTCTTGCTTTGTAGTTCAGGCTGGTCCTGCACTCACTATGTAGCCCAGGCAAGCCTCCAACTCACAGCAATCCTCTTGCCTCTGCCTCTCAGGTGCTGGGATTACAGGCGTGTAACCATGCTCAGCATTGTGGTATGTGGTACTGATTGCTGGTGGGCATGAGTCACCATGCCCAGCATTGTTGTACGTGGTTACCGGGGACTGAACTCGGAATCTCATGCTTGCAAGGCAGGTGCCGGAACCACTGAGCTAAATCCCCAGGCCCAGAGTGACTTTTCTTATAAGAAAATAGACAAGGAAAGTCTCATAGACAAAATTCTACAGGACTCCCTTGGGTAGGATTTATTTTCATCAAGTTTTAAAGCACTGTTGGTATAAGTCAACCCTGAAGAACTGCAGATATCCTGAAACACAAAATGCTTCCTGGTATCTCTGGTAAAGGAATTTTACTTAACCAACATCTCACTTAGGTCCTGAGAGTAAAGAGAAAACATAGTCCTTTAAGCACCATTTCTCCCTTTAAACTTTACTTCTCAAGGAGTCAAATGAACCCCTGACAACCAAAGGCTTAACTTCACTTTTTGAACAGCGGACCCTTGACTTATACTCAATTCGTTATAACTTGAGTTGGTCAACTGAAGGCTCAGCCTCCTCTGCATAGCCTTCAAAGTCCCTCTCCCGTACACAGGCAGCTCTCGCGGTCCTTAGAGACACTGGCTCAGGATTCTTCAGTTATCCTCACACAGGAAAGGATGCTGTCATATTCTTTCTAGAACTCTTTAATTAGATCTGTATCTGAGACCATCTGGAAGCACAAGTGGCCAGAAATTCAGGCCATAACTCAAGGTGTTGTTCTAAGTCAAAATTAAAATATTGGTCATAATCTAATTTGTATGTCAGGTTGATTATAATTCAAGGGTCCACTGTTTAAAGTTCTTTTAATGCATCTTTATAAAATGGCCTTCCCACTCTACAGTTCTACACACCTCAACCTCCACGTTCCCGCCCTCCTTTTTGGCTTGCTGGAGATCCTCGATTTGCTGGTGACAGGCCCTGAGGTCACTCTGTAGCTGAGACACCAGGTGACGCTTCGCCGAGTTGCTGCCCAGCAAACGCTGCACATCCGCCTTCAGCCTCAGGATGACCTCATCCTTTGGAAGCTCCTCATTTGAGTCTTCCTGCTGCAAAGCGCTGAAGGGGAAATTGAACTCATTAGGACTAAATCAACAGCGTATCATGTTTTCTCAACTATACAATTACAAATGCACATTTCAAAGCAATTTCCAGTTCTGTCACACACACACACACACATACACACACAAGGGTATATCACCTTTGCTGTATCCCTATGAACAAAAATAAGCTCATCCAGGGAAAGATGACTCTCCAGCTTAGCCTTGCTATGAACTCTGACGTGACTTATAGTTATGATGCTTGTGTTTATTTTTTTATTATTATTATACCAGGAAGCACTATAAGAATCTACGAACAACCGAATGGAAAATAAACTGTGAAATACTCATTTAAAAAAGAGATGTATATATAGAAAAGAATGAGAGACAGCAACACACTACAAACTGAGTGCTGAGGGAAGAAAGAAAGAAGCACTTGTGCCTCTGAAGACCCTGCAGTTACATCAACCCGAAACAACAGGAAAAGACACAGACTGCAGTTTCCCCCTGAGATCCAGGTCAATGGAAGGATTTCTGCTCCTGCCACTTCTACTCAATGGAGTTTCAGGTTTGTAACCAGTGGAACTGGTCAAAGAAGAAAAAGGCACCCAGATGAAAAAGAAAGAAGCAAAAGTATTTCTTTTGTTTAGATGACACGGTCTTGAATACAAACAATCCTGAGGAATCCACTGAAAAACTATTTTAATTAGTAAATGACTTCAGCAATGTGACAGTATATAAGATCAGTATACCAAAAAAATTAATCATTAGTATTATCATTTAATATTAATAAGCCAACTAAAATTAAATTAACGAGGGCTGAGTAATAGTTCCGCAGTACCATGTCTGCCTTGCGAGTGTAAGGTCCTGAGTTTGATCCCCAGTACCACACACAAAAAAATTCAGCTCAATTAAGTTAAGGAGATAACTCAGCAAAAATACAACAAAGAATAAAATACTGAGGAATAAATGTAATAAAAGAAGTGTGAGTTGAAGCCTGAAAATTATAAAATATTAATGAAAAAAATTAAAGATATAATTTTAATTCTACGTTTAAAGATCAGAGGATAATATTGTTAAATGGCAATGATACTGTGAAATATTGTTAAATGGCAATACTCCAATTCAGTGCAGCACTATCAAAATCCTAGCTCACTTCTTTGCAGAAATTGGCAAACTGACATTAAAATTCACAGAAAAATGAAGAGATCCAGAAAACCAAAATAATCTTGAAAAGAACAGACTTGGAGGACTCACACATTCTAGTTGTTTTACTATGATTACAGCAAAATGGTATAATATTGGCACAGGAACACATATAAATCAAAGGAATAGGTGGAAAATGCAGAAAAAAAGTCTTTACTCTCAATAAGAGACAATGAATAGGAAACTGTCTTTTCAAAAAGTGCTGCGGGGACAACTGGATATCCACATGTAAAAGAATGAAGTTAGATTCCTACTTCACAACATATGCAAAACTTAACTCAAACTAGATACCAAGCCTAATGAACTCTTAGAATAAATTAATACAATTATAAATCATGAGGACCTTAGATTAGACACTGATTTCTTAGATATGTAAAAAAAAGGATAAGCAACCAAAGATGAAATAGACAAGCTGGGCCTCATAAAACTAATGGCAGCAGATGGAAAGGGGCTCATCAAGAAAATAACACAAGCGAAGTGTAAAAAGGGCAATGAGAGGGGAAGGATATAAATATGCATATACATACAAATTTACGATAAAGTACACCAACAACTCACAGGAGAAAATATTTGTAAATCGTATTTTCTGATGAGGGACTCATACTCAGAACAGATGAAGAAGGGGACCAGGAAATGGAGAGGAAGGGGATGCAAAAAAGAACCGAGATGTGTTACACCCATGTACCAACTCCCCACAGTAAATGTAATCATTGTGGACGGCAAACAGGTTCTCATAAAAATAAATTATTTTTTAAACACTGGGAAAAAACAACTCTTAATACTACACAAAGAATATCCAGTTGTAAAACAGGCAAAAATCTGAATAGATATACCTCCAAATAAAATTTATAAATGGCCAAAAGATATTAAAAGACCACATCAATAGCAAATCAAAACCACAATGAGACAGCATTCCACAACCTCTGAGAGAAAAACAGACAGCACTGCTCAGTAAGAGAAACAAATGTACCACAGTAACGAGTTAGTAAGAAAAAACGGCAACTGTGTTTACGGAACTCTCAATATGATACACATTTTCCTGTAAATCTAAATTGTTCTAAAAAGTCAAGTGTGTTAAACAAAAAATAACACTTTCTTCACTTTTAGATGATTCCAAATACTGTGTATACACAGAGTGAAAGAGAAGGAACAGAAACTTAGGCAGATTCTATCTTGGTAGATTCTTTAAAAGATGTCATAAAATGAGCTTATGTGACATGCATGTGTTACTTTTGTACATGTGTGAGTACATCTAAGACCCATCTATTTAAACCACTTCCATTTACATAGAAAATATAGCTATTAAAAGAAAATATAATCATGTAAGAATTATAAATAACATTTTAACCTTCCCGTGCTATCTAACATGATGAACTCTAAGTCAAGCATTTATTTTGCTCAGGTGACGAATGATGCCTGATTTCTCTTCTGCCTACACAGTGAGCATTGAAATAGCACATCTTGTGCTTCTATAGGAAGCAAAGTTAGACAGCAGAGAAAGCGTTTGCTAAAACAACTCTTTTTCCTGTACAAGGGGAAGGCATCGAGGTGCCTGACCCTGTGGACAACTCACTGCTAAGGTGATGGAAGCTGGTTCCCTGAACACAAATAAACTGTGGTCTTATACGAAGGCTGCTGAGAAGACCGAAGGGAAGAGGCAGCCCACTTATTAAATGTTTATTATCTGAGCTTAGCAGCTAACTATAATAAGGGTGAGGGGAAGCGGTCTGACAGCCGCATACAGATTTGGCTGCACCAAGTCCAAGGATGTAAAATACAACACTGAGGCAACACTAGCCCTTACAATTTACTACACAGTAGCTTAAGAGAGGTGGTAACCGGTGTTAGAAGCCTGGAAGCGCTAATATTCAGGTCAGTGATTTAAAAGCTACTCAAGTCAACAAAGTCTCAATGCAGTGAAAACTTTCTCTCCTCTCACTGTGAGACTCACAGTCCCTCAGAGAGGTACAAATCTCTGCTCTTCTGCGTCCTTTCCACTTGATCTGAGAATGAATGTTCTGCGTGTTCTCAACGCCAAGTGACCATCAGCGCACTGAGAGCGGGATGAGTAGAGGTTCCCACGTTCCCTTGCTAGCTCTTCATAGAACTCCCAGGACCCAAGGCTCCGTTGTAGACGTCCTCCGCGTGCCCTGTCAGATGTGCCCACAGTTCCCTGCAATTCTCAGCTTTATTATCTATGGGCAAACACTTTAAAATTACTGAAAGTGCTAAATTAATAGAAAGTTCAAAAGTAGTAAAACATATTTGGGAGGACAGATAATATATACATGTGTATTTGTTAACCAATTCCCAGGCCAATTATGGCACAAAGTGAAGTAACAACCGATTGTCAAAAGATCATTTCTGGCATGAACTATATCTTTAATCTTCAAAACTGAAAGATGTAGAGAGGAACAAACTTCAGGACTAAAGGTTTGGGGTTTTTTGAGACAGGGTCTTGCTTTGTAGTTCAGGCTGGCCCTGAGCTCAGCCTCAAACTCACATCACAGCAGTCCTCCTGCCTCTGCCTCCCGAGTGCTGGGATTACAGGCGTGAGCCACCACTAATTGCTGCTGGGCATGAGTCTCCATGCTCAGTATTGTATGTGGTTACTGAGGATCGAACACGGGTCCTTGTGCTTGCAAGACAGGCGCCAGAACCACTGAGCTAAATCCCTGGCCCAAGGCCAAAGGTTTTGACAATCATGTAAAAGGGGGCTGGGCCTCCAGGTCTTGGTTCACATCCTGGTTCAGCTGCAAGACTGTCACCGTAGGCAAAGAAGCTCATCTCTCTGAGCTCTTTTTCCCAACCCCAACAAGGTAACGCTAGACCCCACATTTTCCACAAGACTGAAGATCAAAAGCTTGTCATAAATTTTATATTGAATTAAAAGTAGACTAATACAAAATGTAACCAATGGTATATTTTAACCAATCACCTATTAAACAATAACAGTAATAGTTACCTTTTTAAGTGCCTAATATGTGCTAGAACACGGCACATGATGCTCTTACACTCATTATCTACATTAATCTCACTTTAACCTCCAAGGGACATCAAAGCCAAGCAGGAAACAGGCTCAGGGAAAGCCAAGAAACTTGTCTGAGGTCATAAAGGCATAAGAAATGGAAGATCTACAGTTCACGACAGTAGGGACCTAAACCCACACTTTCTCACTGCCCCTCAGAATTTAATTTATCTAGCACAGACAGGAAATAAGGCCTTCACGGCACCGAGTTTTCCAGATGACCACACTTAACTTTAAAATTTTATGTCCTCTGTTTTTACATACAACACACTTCCTCTTGGCTTTGATTATCTCAGGTTTCTTTACCAGCTCGGGATTCCAGCCACAGACACTATGACGTGGACTGACGTGTTAGGCTCCCTGCCCAGCAGCACTGTGACTCCAGACCTCGGCCCCACAGTTCTCTGCCTGCTGAGGTGCAGCTGTCCGACCTGGGCAGGAAGAACTGTGCCCAGCCCCTGTGACAACTCCCCTCTCGCCAGCTGGGAGAGAAGGGAACACATGAGGTGCAGATGAACCTGTCACTGCGGCCCCAGGATAAGAGCTACCAGACAGGCGAAGCCTCAGTATAGTACACAGGAAATGTCTTCTTTCACAAAATCACCTGAGCACTTAAGATTTCAACCCACCAAATTTCATCTTACTGTTCTTAAAACAGAAATACAGTATTAAAACATGTACCCCCTAACGCCTGTTACAGAGCAAACTCTCCAGATTTATATGACTGTATTTAGTCACTTAACACCTCAAACACAACATGTATTCACCACTGACACTGAGCAATAATGCAGTAATGCTGTGTTGTAAACTCAGGCCAATCTACAAACCAATGATAAAGACCAAATGCACTTAAGAACTACTTTCCTTAGTTTAAATGCAATCTTTTCCCAACATACCATCTGGGTGCCTAACCGGAACTGAGGCACAAGATTAGGGCATGGTCAGACAGCTGGCAAGTGGGTGTGACCTGGCAATCATGGAGATTCAGGACACATTTGGCCAAGCCCTGCACCTAGGACCAATCAGAAAATTCTATCTTCAGTTCTTCTGGCAGGAGATCAAGCAGGTTTTCGATAACATGGCCTAAATCTGATGTCAGCAAGGGGACACAAAAGATGGCATCCATTAACCTTGTGCCCACGGGGCTGACTCTCCTCAGCCAGCCACTCTCTCTGCACAGCATACTTCTTTTGCTGCCTTTAATAATAGTGAAACCTTACTGCCTTTTGCACGTCTTAATTCTTTGTTCAGCATAAGAACACAGGAGGAACTTCCAGAAGGCGCTCACAGCACCCCAGAACCCCGTAACAAAACCAAGAAAGGAAAAGGATAGATCCTGTTTGCACACCAGCATTCACCCCCAACAGATGTCCCATCTCCTTTCTCCCTGCCCAGATGAATGTAAACTCAGGTGGGTAGACGGCTTCTGTGTCATTTTTTGGTAGCGTTCTCCCACGGGCTGGCACAGACACTTCGCCCAGCAGGTGTTTCCAAAGTGTGAGAGAAGGAAGGGAAGTCTTGTCTGTTCATCTGCTCACACTGTCTCTGACACTCCCTCGTGTGCATCAGGAGGCCCTCCCTGCCATGCTCCAGGAGGGATCGAGAACTGGTCTAGTCCACCAGCTTGCTCAGGTATTTGCATTAAGCAGTAAAATAAAAGACAGAACCTCTATTTTGTAAGTATTTTATCTGTTTCATAACCTAACCTCACAGTGAGGATCCAAGGAAAAACTAATGCTCACTTCTTACATACCACTGACAAATGAGAGCAAGTTGTCTGTTTCGAATGCACTAGTGTTCACATAGAAGCAGTATGCCCGTACTTGACATGGAACAGACATGTAATCACCGGATTTCTTCTGTATACTTTAACTACACTAACCACCTTTTACCCTTCTGAAACTGGTGTGCCTCCCGGAGTACCGAAGACAGGACAGTATGCTGCAGCTTTCTGTTCACTTTGACTTTAGACACTGACACGTTCATAAAAATACCTGAAATCACACTGTTCTACATTCAAGAATCCCTAGCCCTCCTTCTTACATGCCTGGGGCCACCTGTTTACTATGCAGCACCAGCTTTATTCACAGAGATTCTTCTACAGTAAACTAAAATATTTCTTCGATACCTGTTAACTTTGGATTTTGTCCAGTTGACTTTTTTAATACCCAAATCCATATATGATTCGGTGAGTTCTATATTTAATTCTCCTCCTGAGTCACTTCGAAGTATTCCTTGTTTTGCAGCAGATTCATAGAGAGAAATTTCATCTTTCAGTTCCGTTAATTCCTCCTAGAACACAGAAGCATTGAGAATAATCCCTGTTACTTTTCCATGTGAAGACACCAGTCGTTCTATCTGCAGTTCAGATTTTAATGATCTACAGGATGCAGGAAACGTCTGCAGTGCACAGGTTACATCCCTCATGGAGAGTGGCACATCCGCGTAACACATCTCAATATTCTCTCATCTCCTTCTTCCATTTCTCTCTTTCCTCCATCTCTCGGTCCTCAGCCCTCTGGTAAACTATCTATCGCCTTATTTCCTATTACCTATCTTTTTTATTTTTAGGTTTTTTGAGACAGGGTCTCGCTTTGTGGTTCAGGCTGGCCCTGAGCTCAGCCTCAAACTCTCATCTCAGCCACCCTCCTGCCTCTGCCTCCCAAGTGCTGGGATTACAGGCGTGAGCCACCACACCCGGCACTGTGGTATGTGGTACTGGTTGCTGCTGGGCATCAGTCTCCACGCCCAGTATTGTATATGGTTAACCGGGGATCAAAGCTGGGCCCTTGCACTTGCAAGACAGGCGCCGGAACCACTGAGCCAAATCCCCGGCCCTCACCTATCTTTCATTCTGTTCTTTATGTATGCTTTGATTTCTCACAGAGGAGAAACCATATGACAGCTAAGCTTGTATGTCTCCTTTATTTCTTTGAATATGATGGCCTCAGGTTCACCAATTTTCCTTGCACTGACTCAAGTTGATCCTACTTTATGGCAGAGTAATACTTCATTGTATGTAAATACCACATTTTATCTAGTCACCTGTCAAAAGACACACAAGCCACTCCCAAGATTTAGCTAAGTTGTGCTGCTATAAACATGGTTATTCTTCTCACTCAGCAGAAAATATAGATAACACTAGAGAAGGTTGTGAGAGAATAGTAACTAAACTAAACATTCTATACAGACAGATAAACTTATTTCTGGGACATGCAACAGAAGACAGGCTGGGCCTGTGAAGGGGCAGCCCTGGGCTCACACACCGATGGTGTGGGTGAGACAGGGAGTAACACCCATGGGCTGGTACGAAGAAGGACCAAACACCTCCCTGTGCAGAGAAACCTAAGACTCAAAATGCTGAGCTTTCGCGCCCACCCCCTACTCACTGTCCCGGGGGGATGCGCTCACCTGCAGGGCCTTGTTCATGCTCTCACTCAGCGCATGCGCCTTTTGTGCCTGCTGCAGCTGGAGCCGCAGCTGGGCCACCTCCTGGATGGAGCCTGGGGAGGAGAGGGCACAGGACACACTGAGTGCAAGGGTACACAGTGCCAGCAACCCACAGAGCTGCAGGCTCCTGAGTTCTGCTTGGGCACTGCAGCTCTTCAGGTGATACCATAAAAGGCGGGACCAAGGGCACAGCCTGGTCCTGATGTTCCCAGGAGTTTGCATAGCCTCGGTTACAGGGAACCTTGTCAGGGATCAAATGAGCCACATCTACAGCCCTCAGCACTCCCCGTGGCCCTTCACAGGAGCACGATTTCCCACTTCACGGAAAGCCAAAAACAAATATTGTTTGGAACACATTTCTACCCTCCAAGAAGAAAACTACATCTTGGTGGCTCTCGTGTCTTTCTAAATGCTTTAATTTCCACCACTCCAAGTTCTGCACGGTAAAGAAATATGTTAGTGTGAGGCCTCTAGAACATGAGCAAGCTGGCATTCCCAAGTGTACCAGGGAAAGTTTCCATTTCAGAGGGTCTTCCCTGAGTTTCCTCCAAAGAAAATGACCATCTCAGAAATAGTTCATTGAAGTGACCTGATATACAATGCAGCTAAAAGTAATCTTATTTTCAAAGCCTTCAATGTACAAGAAAAAAGCTCACCAAGAAATGCCACTGAGAAAGAATCATAAGTAGTGAGGATAGGGTGTCAGTCGGGGACCGGTCCACACTGCTTCCCCATCCCAGCATACGTGAAGTGTGCTGAAAACTGCAACGAGTCTTAAAAAGGTAAGACAGTAAAAGACACGTCTTCCCCTTGCTGTGCACACACTTAGGCCATGGCTCCTGCCACTCTGTGAAGCACTTCTGGAAGTTCTGCACTAAGTGCCTTTAGTTGTGCTATCCTGGCTGCCTCAATGCCCTGAATTGATTTATGATTTGACTTTGGGGAAGAGCCAGAAGTCGCATGGCAGGTCAGGTGGGTGAGGACGCACCGTCACATTTTAAGAGTTGCTTTTCCATCATAAGGCACTTGGAAATATGATTTCTCACAGAAGAGAAACCATATGACAGCTAAGCTTGTTTGTCTCCTTCACTTCTCTGAGCATGATGGCCTCAGGTTCACCAATTTTGATCAAGCCTCATAAAGATATTTCCAACCTCCACAACTGCTTCAAAGGGTGGCAGAAACCAGGAGATACATGTTTTCAAAGGGAGGGAAGTACTCGGAGAGGGATTGGTGGCAATGTGACTTTTACGACAAAAAGTCTTTTTTTTGATTTAAATATTCACCATGTTTTTCCATCACCCACATGTGCACAGCTGACTCCAGCTTTCAGTCTGGGCTTCACTGTTCTCGGTCACACGGCACCAACGGTCTGAATTGTTTCTCATGTACTCAAGTGTGGCTTTCACGTACACTTGATGAATAACAGGCATTTCTTGAGGAGCTTTTTTCCTGGCCATTAAAGACTTTGCAAATAAGATTACTTTTAGCTGCATAGTATTATCAGGTCACTTCAATGAACTATTTCTGGGATGGTCATTTTCTTTACAGCGTGAGCCCTTCTCCAAACACTAGTGGGAAAGTCTACACAGCAAACAGTGTTTTTAGAAACATTTGAATATTTTATTGCCTTTTACTTTAACAACTTTTCATTAAAAATAGTAAGAAATGTGATGGGCAATAATGCCCGCCTGTAATCCCAGCACGCTGAGAGGCTGCAAAAAGAGCATTACAAGTTTGAGCTCATCTTGGGCAAGTTAGCAAAACGTTGTCTCAAAATATAAAAAAAATTTAAAGGGTTCAGAGTGTTCAAAGGGCTTAGGTTCAATCCCTAGTACCACTAAATAAATTTTAAAAAAAGAAATAAAGTACCTGCTGGGACCGAAAGGAAGACATCTCAAACTTAATCCCATGGAGAATGTATTAAAAATATGACACGTGACGACACGGTAGTTTTTGCCTGAATGACTAAGGAAGTAGCAACTGTACCACAAGGGGGAAACATAATGAAGAAGAGGTTCTGTACAGAACAGAATCATATGACCAAACACCAGCTCTGAAAACAAAAAATATAATGGGATTTCGGAATCATTCTCAGGTTTCAGGGATACAACTTACATTTTTCACATACACTGTATTGCTGAGTTTTGTATAATTGGCTTTCGCATATTTTCAGAAACACACAGTGTGCACAGAAGCAGGGCACCATCTCTGCATGTACGTCCATTTTGTGTGAAGGAAACATGCACACTGGAACAGTACTTCTCTCCAAGTGGTAGGACTGTTGGTTACATTTATTTGGTATTCTTAACTTGTCTGCCTTTCCCAAATCATTTAATAAAGCATGAACTATGTATGTAACTGTACATACGTGGAACCTCTCGGGGTTTTCTGACAACGGGCTGCACAGCACGCTGGCCAGTACCTGACTGCAGCAGGTGGGCACACTGCTTCTGCGTGTCCTCCAGGCTCCTCGACAGCCTGCTGATGACCTCGGTCTTCTCCACTCTGGTGGCTTCTTGGCTCCTTTCCAGCTGTTTCACGTGGTCTTTTAAACGAGAACAGACATCTTCCTAGATAGAAAAGGATTTCAAGACATCATGTTCATGGTGAGTCCTAAGGAGCCCAAAACTGAGGACATTAACCTATCACTGGATTTTCACGACAGGAGGAAGAGCACATGCCCGGGCGCCAGGAGAAGACATCTGTGTGATCCTGGAGAGATTCACTTCTTGCTCTGTTCCCTCTTTTGGAATTACATTAATAAAGTACAAACTAGACAGTTTACAAAGCCCCCTGCTACTGCACATTCACAAGACACTGTCATTTCAAGTTAGATTTTACTGATACCAAAAGAAACATATCACATTGCTATTTGCATTGTATGGTGTCATGTAAGTGTGTGTAGGAACAACTTGGCCAGGCTCGTGGAATCACAGATTTGTAGCCCAAGATGGCAAAGACACAGATAAACAAATGGAAACGCGTTCTGCTCCGAGCAGCCATAAACCTATCGTGTTCAGAACAGCCAAAAAGAATCTTTCTCACCTCAACTTCTTTTAAACCACTCCTGTTTAAACTGATCTGTTTCTCCTGTTTCTCTTTTTATTTCTTACACTTATTTCTCTTCCTTGTCTTCTTGAGGATACCTGTGCCTTCACTTGTATATAGCAGGTGCTACAATAAACACAGGAAAAATAAATGACCGGAGAGAGAGGAAGAGAAGGAATACTTGTGTCTGTGTGTGTGCATCTGTGACTGTACAGTGATGTGTACAAAATACAGAATGTGGGGATGGTGTAGTTCAGTGGTACAGCATTTGCCTAGAAGACACAAGGCCCTGGGTTCAGTCCTCAGCACTACAAAAACAGAAGGATGGATGGATGAATGGATGGGCAGACAAATGAATGGGTGGCTGGGTGTGGGTGGACAGGAGGTAGATGGGTGGATGAGTGAATTAGTGGGTAGATGGGTGGATGGATGGGTATGTGGAAAGAAGAAATGTGTATCTAGTATACGCAAACTTTTCCAAAAAAGAAAATACATTTTCAAATAATGAGCCATGGGAATTCCACACCCAAAGAGAAGAAACCATCACCTCTTATCCAGACAGGTTACTCAGGCTAAATTCCAGGTAAATAGGGAAGTGTGGGAATGAATAAGGCAACTGGCTGGAATTTCCCTAAAGAAAACAAATACAATAATAAGAGGAATATCAAGAAAGAGCCGGGAGCAGAGAGAATGCCTCGGCCTGCAGTGCCTGGGCCACAGGACAAGCTAAGGCCCAGCGATCTCACAGGATTCAAGCTCAGGTCCCTCCCAAAGAGACCATACACTGCTCGAGCAGAGGAAGGGGACTCTCGAGGCCTCGTCTCAATTTCAAAATTCGTGTGAATTTTATACTCCATGATGTAGCCCATATTTGTTTTAAATTTTTTCTGCCAAAATTCTGAACAGAATGAGCTTCTAGAAACCGGGCCATGCTTTGCTCAGCACTGCAAAGCTCCTGGCAAGTGCTGTGGACTCAGGGCCAGCTAGAGGTGCAGGTCCTCCAGTGCCATGCACATGGCAGACCCCCGGCGGACCACACCACGAGCAGAGACGTGTTGTGCAAGGAGGGATGATGACAGCATATGTCACAAGAGACTTGGAGGAGACAAGAGTAAGGAAAGCTCAGGAAAAGGCGGACACAGTGAAGACAAGGAAAGCCTTGGCAATAGTTGGACTGTATGCTACTAGACCATGGTGTGTCCTGATGCCAGCTTAGGGAAACAGATTATACTCATAAAGTTAGAGTTTTAAAAACAAAAACAAGCAGACAAACAATAAAAAAGATGAGTAGTTCCATCTTTCCCATGAGTGGCCTCAGGACTAAAAGGGGAAGACATGTTTCAAGACTGAAGGAGACAAGTGTGATGGCAAAGAGACAACGGCTGAATCTTTGGGAGGAAACAGAACTGACCAGCGCTCCAGTGCCGAGAAAATAAGGACTAGACATACACAAAGAAGTCTCTTCAACAACAACAAATTTTCAAAGGATAGTCCTTAAATGCAGAAAGGAAGGACAAGTTGAAGACAGACTAGGAAAGGTCATGGTAGAGAAACCAAAGTCCACAAAGATATTACAGTGTCTAGCACAAAGGAAGGTATTATAGCAGCAAGGCGGTAAGATTGCTGCAACTTGTATCTATTCCCCAAAGCCTCCAGTGCTTCTGAAGCAGACTTTTCAGAGGTGGCTGGATCTAGGATGTGTACATACAGATTAAGAGTGTATGATAGCTAAATCACCCACTGATTGGCCTATCCTAGTTCTAGGTGTGGATAATGGGAAGGGCCACTCTGAATACAGGTGGCCTCTAGGCCCACGGCCTGGCTGGTGGCCTGGATGGGATGAAGGTCTGGAGGGCTTTTCCTGCCTCTCCTCCAACGGACTGTCTCTCCTCTGCCATGCCACCCTGTCTGGGGTCGAGCCGACAATGGACTGAAACCTCTATTAACTGTGTGCTGAAATAAACTTTTCCTCCTTTAACTTCTGGGTGTTGAGTATTTTATCCCACCACAGGACCTTAACATAATGCTTCCACCAGTGAAGGAAGGTAGAGGGCACTTTGGAGAAATAACCAGAGATCTTACTGAAACCAGGACATGTCTCCAAATGCAAGGAAAGAGTCCAGGGATAGTCTCTATTAAAGAGTTATTCATGTCTGTGTAGAAAAGTGTGAGCTCCAAAGACCTTAACTCAAGAGGAACTTGGCCAAAATAAAATGGATATGTTACAATATTCACTTCTACACAGAAAAGATGTCCTAAGGAAAATATAAATTAATACAATTTTTTTTTAAGTTTTTCGAGACAGGGTCTCACTTTGTAGTTCAGGCTAGGCTTGAACTCTCAGCAATCCTCCTGCTGCTGCCTCACTCAGGCATGAGCCACTATGCCTGGCATTGTAGTATGTGGTACTGGGGATCAAACTCAGGACATTATACTGCCAGACAGATGCTGGAACCACTGAACTAAATCTTCAACCCAAATTAATATAATTTTAAAAGCCATCTTTTCAGTGTACACTAGTTTCACAGATTTTTTGTAAAAAAACGTATCATGGATTGCTACTCCCCACATTAAATGGCATTAGATCGTCTCCGCTGAATTTTGTCTTTTCAATTATAATTAAATCCTCACTCAAGAGCAAAGCTAGGTCTTGAGAGGAACTTCCCAACTTAAT
>PVIR01031704.1:0-19239 GCA_004026965.1 Petromus typicus
GGTGAGCGTCCCTTGGCCCGTAGCTCTCCAGGGTTGTCCGTGGCTGGCTGCCTGGAGGGCAGAAAGGACAGGGCCGCAGGGAATGGAGGGGGAGGGGGCCCTTCCCACCGCAACCAGGAGGGAATGAGAGGCAGGGAGAGAGAGGAGGAGGAAGAAGCCAGCGGGACGGTGAGGGGGGAGCTGGGCGGCCAGACGCTCCCTTCCAGGTCGGCCCGGGACCACCTCCAACCAGGCCCGCCTTCCCACAGCGCGTCAGCTGGGACTCATCCCTGGGGACCCACCCAGCAGACCCTGGGACATTTTGGTTCTAACCCTAACAGGGGCCTGCCGGCATGAGCAGGTTCTGCGAGCGCCTCCGGCTCTGTTTTCTTAGTGGTAGACAGAGGGATGAGGGAAGCTCCGCTGTGTCTTCTAGGGCGTCCACGCGCAGAGGGGGACCCATCCCCGCTCTCAGGCCTGGGCTCAGACCTGAGCGACTCCGCTCCTCCTGGGCGGAGCCCCGGCCCCTGCTGGCCGTGTGGCCTCGGCTTGTTCCCTTGGCCCCTGCCGCCCCACGCACCTGTGCCAGGCCGGGCCCCCACTTCCCTCTGGGGATCTGACTGTGGCGTGTGCGGTCTCATGTGTCTGCGTCCCGTGTCCTCCTCGTGTGCTCCCGGGAGTGGGAGGGAGGTACCCTGACTGCCTCCGCGCCAGAGCCCTTCCCGGAGAGACCCCCTGAACAATGAAGTTTTAATAGAGACAATAGCAATTGACCAAGTTGCTAAATTACCTCCTAGTTTTCCCTATGGGTATTTTGCGGGAATTCTTGAACGTTTAACTAAGTCTGGAAGAGCAGACCAGTCCGGGGCCCAAGGTAGAGCGGCTCCTTCAAGGTGAGTCCAAGGGCTCTGCAGAGGCCTCTCCAACTCTTGGGGTTCACAGTTCTGCCCCCGGAAGTGAGCACAGCATGCTCTTCCTGAAACAGGGAGGAGGAGGTGATGTCTGTGGCGAAGGTTTTACGAACCTGTAAAATCTTCGTACCGCTGTAATGGTTAAATGGATTTTCCTCTCTTTGTCTGTTTCTTGTTTTCTCGCTTGTTTTTTTGAGGCAGGATCTTGCTACTTAGTTCAGACTGGCCTCAAGCTGTCCGCGATCCTCCTGCCTCGGCCTGTTGAATGGCGGGATTACAGACATGTGGCGCCACATCTTCATTTTTCTGTCTCTGTGTGTCTCTCTCTGTCTTTCTATTTTTCTCTCTTTGCAGCTGCAATGATGTTTCTACATTATAAATTGATAATCATTCTTTATATTTAGCCCTTGACCGAATGGTTGACATGAAGGCTGTTTCTCCAAACACTTTCTGGAAATCAATTTCATTTAAAAATGCAAAGCACTTTCTTTTGCAGAGTGTTGCCGGGGTCGCAGTTCTCGGAGGGGGGAGCGCAGCCACACTGTCCCCTGCGTGCTCCAGCTGTCTACGGCAGCGCTCAGGCACCCGCACCTGAGCGCCTGTGGGAACAGGAAGGGCTGCGTCTCCCAGATTAGCCCCGATCCCTGCCTGCCGCCGTCCAAGGCTTGAGGTTCTCCTTAGCTCCGCGGGCACCACAGCTGCGCAGTAGCTGCCAGGAAAGAGCAGACCTGTGCGTGAAAGTCTCTCTTTGCTCAGGGGCCTGGCCAGAGCCCTCCCTGTCCTCTGGTCTGTGCTTTTAGTGTTTACTAGAAAACCCAAAGGTTTCCTGGCTCAGAAGAATCGAGATCACATTAGTGTCTGTTTAGAAGAAAAGAATAAAACAGTAAAACGAAGCCCCACGTATGAGCCAGCATGGTACAAGTCTCACCCTGAGATTCCAGCTGCCGTCTCCCCTCAGCCAAAGCCTAGTTCCTGCTTACTCCTTGGTTGGAGGCTGGCACGTAGGGGGACCAGAAGCGCCTTCTCCCCAGAGCCTGTGGCCCTGGCTCCTCCTGCAATGTGGGTGTCAACTGGCACCTTATGGTTTACACCAAAAACCTCACGTTGGCCTCTGGAAGCTGCATCCGGCCTGCGGATAAGTTGTGCGACCCACACATCTGCTTCTTATAACATGCATCCAAATCTTATGAAATATGAATTTGCACTTTCTTTGGCAATCACGGGTCCAGGTAGAGACAAGCTGGAATCCCACAGCAGCTGCCTCAGTTTCCTTCTTTGGCCACTTTGCTCAGGGAGGTTAACAGCCTGCCCAGCAGGTATTTGAACTTTTGACATCTTGTCCTCAGGAGAAGAGATTAATCATCTTTACTGTCATAGTAATGTATAGCTGAAGAAAATAAGTGGGTTGAAAAGTGGTTTTGTTGCTGCCTTCTTCTTATCTTTGAGTCTGGGTCTCATTGTGCAGAACAGCCTGATCTTGCACTCCCAGAGATCCTCCTGCCTCAGCCTCCAGAGTACCAGGAATTAAAGACATGTGCCACCAAGCCTGCCTGCAAGGTGTGCTGTACTTTAAGGGGCTTTGGGGTTGGTTGTTACTGGGAACTGCCGATCCTTCTGGCTCCCGGTGGTAGTGCTGAGCTACAACACAGCCAGATCAGCCTTCTTGGCCCCACAGGGAACGAGGTGAGGGAACAAGGAACATCGAGGGGCCTGACCTGCGCGAGACCTCACAGTGGAGTTGGGGCTGTGACCCAGTTAACGGCTGACCCCTCCGGCTCTGGTGGCCCGTCCCTGCCGGCCTGTTCTGAGATTGCAGGGCACAACCCGGCCGCCAAGGCCAGCTCCCCAGCTCCCCAGCTCCCCGTGGCGCCTTGTGCTCCTCCGCCCTGCCCAGACCCCGTCTTTCAGCTGCCCTGAGGGCTGCTGGCAGCCCCCACCCTCAGCCGTCCCAGGGCCTTCAGCCGCCCCTGTGTCCTGTAGGGAGCCACTGAGTATTTCTCACATCCGCCGTGGTCATCAGAAGGGCCCGGCTCTCTCCAGCACGGCGCTGCGGCAGAGCCAGGGGTCCTCCTGCACTGTGTGCCCTGAACTCCACAAGTTCAGGCCCGGCAGAGACCATTTAAATGAAAGCATATTACAGCGCTACTGTGCCTACCTTGCAAACGCAGGGGCTTGAGTTCAACCCCTGTACTGACCAAACAGCAAAAATAAAAAATATTACAGTGAAAGATGCAAGGCCATGAATTCCCCCGGAGTCCTGCCTCGCTTCCCACGACCGCTCCCACCGCCCTGGCCACTTTCTGCAGCGGCTCCGGCGTCCTTCCCTCGAGGTTTTCGGTCCCACTGTCCAGCTGCCTCGATGCCCTGAATTGGCTCCAAACCTTTCTCTGTCTGCTCATTTTGACTTCAGGGAAGAGCTGGAGTCACGGGAGCCAGGTCCGGTGACTAAGGTGGGTGAGGACACAGCGTTGTGTTTTTATTGACACAAACTACATAAACCGCAAATATGTGCAATTCCAGTTTCAAATGCATAGTCATTAGATTTGTGGTTTTATGTTGAAATCTCTGAGTTTATGAGCAGTTTGAATGAATCTCAGGGAACTTATGTAATTTATTTTTTCCCTTCTGTACTAGGGATTGGACACAGGACTTGACACTTGCAGGGCAGGTGCAGCACCACAGAGCAAAATCCCTGACCTGGGAACTTATTTCATGCATGCACATGCACAAATGAACACTGTATAAGTATTTATTTAATTCATAAAATAAAAATATTTTAAAAAGAAAGTCAAATATACTAAATATTTAAATTCTAGCCTCTTACAGGGATGATAAGCCTTGAATCCACTATGTAGCCCAGGCTGCCTTTGAATTCCCAGTGACCCTCCTGCTTCAGCCTCCCAAGGGCTGTGATTACAAACGTCTGCTGCCAGACTCTGCTCAGTAATTAGATTTATAGGCTGAATTTAAGAGCTTTTACAAACTATGTTTGTGAATGTATAATTACAATAAATTTAATACTAATTGATTGCAAAGTAAAGTTCTGAGTTATCTTTTCTAGTACAAAGGGCTCTACTGAGACACACTGCCCCCTGTTATTTATTTTATTTATTATTTTATTAAGACAAGGTCTCTTTTGTAGTTCAGGCTGACCCTGAGCTCAGCCTTAAACTCACAGCAATCCTCCTGCCTCTGCCTCCCGAGTGCTGGGATTACAGGCGTGAGCTGCCACACCGGCACTGTGGTATGTGGTTCTGATTGCTGGTGGGCGTGAGTCTCCACACCTGGCATTGTATATGTATATGGTTACTGGGGATCGAACTGGGCCCTTGCACTTCCAAGGCAGACACCAGAACCACTGAGCTAAATCCCTGGCCCACTGGCCCATGTTATTTAATTCAAAGACACTTTCCCGAGGTCACCCAGACACACATCCGGCCCAGAGCTAGTGCTTCTACTGAGCTCAGTGGTGGGGCCAGACATGCCTGGGCCAGAGGCTAGCATCGCAGGGGTGGGCAATGGTCATCACCAGGCAGCTGGTGCTCAAGTCAGGGACACTGGCCAGGAACCTACTCCCACACGGCCCCCACGGCCGGTCGGCTCCTGCTTCCTTCCGGGGCCCAGCATCGGCACCATCGCCCAGAGGCCACTCAAGCTGGCCATCGCCTCCCAGCCGCTTGGCCGTGTTTCCATGGCAACATGGAGGGCAGTGCACAGGCATCTGTGCAGCTTTGCGTCCTGGGTGCATCTGCTACGCGTCCTCACACCACTCTGCCGACCGGGCCCGAAGTTGTTCCCAGTCGGCCCACAGCTCCACGGTGCCCTCGACGCCCTGCAACTCAGGCCCCCTCCGGCCCTTGTTGGAGCCTCAGTTACACCACTGCACAGGCTGCAGCCCCCTGGACCACAAGAGAAAGATTCAGTTTCTAGCCAGGTACCTGGAAGTTGCTCCGGGAATATCAAAAGCAAAATGTGTGTTTAACTCAGACAGCTGATTTGCGGCCTGGTTTTACACTGGCACCTCTGGGCACGGAGGACGTACCGTGTCGAGGCCTCGCAGCTTGGCCCAGCCTCCACTCGCACCTCAGGAGTGGGCGGCCCGGCTCCGGCGGCAGATCCAGTGCCAGTGTCCTCTGAACCATGAAAATGCGACTGGCCCCCGGGGAGATTGCTGTGAGCCCCGGACTCCACACAGTGGAGGAAGGAGCAGTGGCCACCGTTCAAGTGAATATTCCCTCGTGGAGGTGATTTCCTCTCAGCACTCGGGAGACCGAGGCAGGGGGACTGCAAGGTCAAGGTCAGCTTGGACTGCATAGTGAGACTGTCTCAAAGCACAGGGAGAGACAGACAGACAGACAGACAGATGTCGGTGCTCTGCATGCTGGCCGCTCTCGGGCACCTCTGCTCCTTTGTCATGTAGCCGAGGGCTCAGTGACCATCGCTAAACCGCAGGAAAGCTGATCCGACAGGAATCCTGTAATGAAGTTTGGTGTTATTTTTAAAAAGCCCGACGCTGAGCTGAGTGTCAGGTGTCATCTCTGTTCATAGGTCACATAGAAAAGTCTCCCTCCTCGCTCCCTGTCCAGGGTGCACAGATCTCGCCTTCAAAACCTCACGCTGTAGCTGAGAATATTTTTGTTTTATTTTGGTTCACTTTTTAGTTTTTTTGAGACAGTGTCTTGCTGTGTAGCTCAGGCTGGCTTTGAACTCACAGTGATGCTCCTGCCTCACCCTCCCCAGTGCTGGGAATATGGGTGTGCACCCCCACAGTCTGCTGATCTGGATATTTTAAGAGGACTATACTTTTACAGGCCATGAATGGTAAGCAGAACCAATGTCATGGTAAAATGTCTCCCAACAGGCCAACAAAGAATCGTACAAACTGCAGCGCTGGACACATGTACAATAAAATTCTACCAAGCCGAAGCTCTTCTTCCCTATGCTCCTGAGAAAATCTCAAGGTTCCACCCCGTCCCCTGGGTCTGTGGAAAGGCAAACCACACACTTCCAGGTTCCCTGTGTTGCTCTTGAAGGCGTTGTCATAGGCCACACTTTTTGTTTTGTTTTGAGGAAGGAAAAAAATTTATATTCATTGATCACAATTATGTTTTGTTTTGTTTGAGACAGGGTCTCGCTTTGTGGTTCAGGCTGGTCCTGAGCTCAGCCTCCAACTCACATCACAGCAATCCTCCTGCCTCTGCCTCCTGAGTGCTGGGATGACAGGTGTGAGCCACCACGCCCGGCACTGTGGTATGTGGTACTGGTTGCTGCTGGATGTGAGTCTCCACACCCAGTATGGTATGTGGTTACCAAGGAACTGAACCTGGGTCCTGTGCTTGCAAGACAGGCTCTGGAACCACTGAGCTATATTCCTGGCCACAATTATGGTTTTTCAAGACCATAAAATGTTAAGTTCTTTTTCTGAACTTTTCTAATTCCCTATAAAGAAAACTGATATTCAGCACATGAAGTACTGTTTCAACACAAAACAAAACAAAATTATAGGTCGGGAGGCAGGGTCTCACTATGCAGCCCAGGCTGGCCTCAAGTTCCCTGCAACCCTCCTGCCTCAGCCTCCTGAGGGCTGGATTACAGAGGCATATCACCATGCGTGGCATGCTTTCTAAAAGTGTATCTTACTATTCTTCCTTTCCTCCTCGATCCTTTTGAAAGTGTATATTTATAGGTTTGCTGTAGTGGGGATTTCATCGACTGTCCACACTTAAGGAGATGTAGAGTCATTTCCCCAGTCCACGGAATTGAAGTCCGTCTCCAGGTCACCTTCCATGTGCTGTCCACCCCAGGCCCTCTGCTGACCAGGTCTGCATGACGGGACTGTCGTCTTCTGAGGGAGGAAGAATCGATCCTGATGACTCCAAAAACCAGTTTTCTCCTCCAAAATGACCCCCAGGGGATGGGGAGACAGAGAGAGAGAGAGAGAGAGAGAGAGTGAGAGAGAGGAGGAAGGGGAGGAGGGGGAGGAGGGAGAGAGGCCGGTCCCCGGGGAAGATTCCTCATCCCAAAATAAACTCTTCCCACTCCAGTTAGAGCCCAGGGCTTAAAGTCTCAGTGCTGGAACAAGAACAATACAAACTCTGGGGTGAGATCCCCGCGGGTGCGGGCGGGGCGGCCTCCCTGTGCCCGCACCTGACACGTGGGACTCCAGGCAGGGCCACAGCTTTCGCCAACCCCCTGCAGCCCAGGCTTCTCAGGCAGGGCGGCCAGGGAGCGGACGGCAGGGTCTCCTGCCCGTGTCTCACTCGCTCTCGGCTGAGGTCCATGTCTACAAACTACTCTACCCAACCCCCCCAGAGGGTGGTAAGGACAACACAGGCCTGTGGTCCATCTGTGCAGGAAGCTGAGGCAAGAGGATCGGAAATTTGAGGCTAGCCTGGGCAATTTAGTGAGACCCTACTTCACAAAGAAAGAGAGAGAGTTTTGTATCTTATATCAAGTCACAAAGTTTTCCAGGTTGGGCTCAAATCTGTGGTCCTCCTGCCTCAGCCTCCCAAGTGGCTGGGATTCCAGGCCTGGGTCATCTTACCTTACCAACTTCTACATTGGTACCTTGACTCAAGAACTTGATTCCTTCCAAATTCTGGTTGCAAATACAATTGGACAAGACTCTAATCAAACTCACAGTGAGATTCAGTGAGCATCTTCTGTGGAGATTTGATTCAGTTCTCATCTGATTTAGTTTGTAACCAGAATCGTGGAGCCAAGTTCATGAACAGGGACACCGCTGTGCTTCACTTTTGGAAAGCTAGAATCTCATTTCCATGTGCTATTTCGTTGTGTGGCATATATGATAATCAATGGACTTTTATATTTAACTAGCTTCCCATCATTGAACACGAGTCTCATTTCCCTAGGGTCTTGTTATCTGGGGACAGGATCTCACTATGTAGTTCAGGCTAGCCTCCCCATGTAGCCCAGAGTGGCCTTGAACTCTTGACAACCCTCCTGCCTCAGCCTCCCGAGTGCTGGGGTCACCGGCGTGCTCCCCCATGACAGGGCCACCTGGTACCGTTGTGGACATGTATCTTAGGTGTTGCTGGAAGCGCCCTTCTGAGGCAGCATACTTGTCCCTTCTCCAGTGGAACCTCCAGCCAGTTAGAACCTGTGGCTGGGCTCCTCTGGGATCCCAGCGCCTTCTCCCTGTGCGTCTGGCCTTGAAGCCAGGCAGCTTCCAAAACAGAGACCACACAATGATCGGATTTCATGACCACGCAGCTCTGCGCAGTAACAGGGCTGATGGAAGGACAGACAGATGTGGTGGATTCCAGGACTGGCTCCCCGGAGGAGAGAAAGGGGTGATGCAGCCAAGGACAGGCTTCTCTGGGTGAGGTCCTCAAACCCAGTGCCTTGGCACTGAGCTACTGGCAAGGGAAAAATAATCCTGCCAAGAACACGGACCCAGAGCCCGATTTCCTTGTAGAGAAGCATTTCTGATATATTCAGTCCTCCCAGCCGTGCCTGGCACAGATACGGGAGGATGAATTTGAGATGATAATAAAGAGGAAGCTGGGCATAGTGGCCACACCTGTCATCCCAGCACTGGGAGGCTGAGGCAGGAGGATGTCTTTGAGTTTCAGGCCAGCCTGGGTTCCATAGTGAGGTCAAAGCCAGCCTCAACAATATAGCAATACTCTGTCTCAAAATTAATAAATATAGTAATAATAACAATAAAGAGGAAGATATTTTTCAGAAAGAAAAGAAAAAGCAAGCCAGATAATAGTTTTCTGGACGGAGGTGCAGGGAGGTGGACCAGACAAATCCTCCTGCACACTCGGGACCCCGGGAAGGGCTGACAGGCGGAGCCCAGGGGCCCCAGGGGCCCGGTGCCTCTCAGACTCCGGCCAGCCTCGAGTCTTCTTCCCCGTTCCTCCGCCCAATCCTAACTGCAAGCCCCTGAGCCAGGACCGCTCAGCTCAGCCCAGGTCATAAACATTGGCTCCGACGCCACCCTAGGCAAGGGTCAGCTCTGAGCTAGAGGTGCTGATGGCTCTGGGGACACTCGGCCAAGCACCGGACTCCGGGAAGAATTTATGGCCAGCTCCTCCCCCGCCAGGCCAGATCGAATTCCAGAGCCGCCGAGGTTCTGTCGTGCGGAGGCTCCGGGTGAGGAAAGAGTCCTTCCAACTCGTCCCCCCAGAGCTCATGCAACGTAGTACCTGACGGGCTTTAGCTGTATTTATTTCCTTTAACTTTTTTCTTTCTGAGACGTGGTCTCACTATGTAGTTCAGCCTGGCCTTGAACTCCTGGTGACCCTGCCGCCTCAGCCCCCTGAGTGCTGTGATGACGAGTTGCACAGCCAGGTTCCACAGACGCCGATTTGCACACAAAGCCTTTTCCTTCTCTAAAATTTGGATGCGTGCCTCACCACGCATCTCACCACTCTTTCCTCACCACGCGGCTTCCTGCCTTCTGCGCCCTGGGGTCGTCTGGCCAGACCCGCACTGACGTGTGGAGAGGCGCCACACACCTGTTTTCCTTGCAGAAATGCACGTTCATATTATTTTCAAGATTCTTGCCCTAATGTAGCCACAATAAACATTTTTGTACAAGTATCTTGATCCTCTGGTTCATTTATTGATTCAACAGAGATTCCAGGCTGGGCACAGTGCCACACATCTCTCATCCCAGCACTGTGGGAGGCTGAGGCAGGAAGGTTACCTCGAGTTCCGGGCCAGCCTGGGCTCCATAGTGAGTTCAAGCCAGCAGAACCACATGGTGCAAAAGGCATTTTTCTTCGTACATGTCATTATTCTACACATTAGACGTACATGCACTCGCATGCGCGCGTGCAAACACACACACACACACACACACACACACACACGCAGTGTGTCCTCCCCTTCTCTCCCCACCCACTTCTCACTGATTTTTTTCCTCTGTCCACAGCAAATCCTCGTGGAGTTGTTGTTTTGCTTTTGTTTTGGAACCAGGGATCAAGCTCAAGATCCGGCACTCGCTGGGCGGTGCAGCGCCCCGGGCTGCACCCCGCCCTGGTTTTGAGACCTCAGGCCTTTGCTGTCTTCAGCACCTCAGACTCCTGGGCTGCAGCTCCTGTGCTGAGTGGGGTGCGAGCAGCGGGCAGGGCGGCAGGCTGAGGCATGCCTGGTGCGGTGTCCAGGGCCTGCCGGTCTGGCTCGGGACCCCTTAATGGCTTCCCACTCCTCTGCGACCCCTGGGCACCATCAGGGCCTCTTGGGGAAACTGAGGCACGGGCTGAGCAGGCACCCGGAGCCGCAGGTGCTCAAGGAACTGTCGCCTGCCCCTCTGCTCAGCCCGCCATTCCTGGAGACCCAGGTCTGGCTGTAGACCGGACCCTGCACCCCGCCCGCACTAGCCCTCGCCAGCCCGCGCGAGCCAGCACCAGCCAGCACCAGCCAGCAGGGGTGCTACTGTCCTGTGACCCCGGCAGGGGTTTCCAGCCGGACTAGGGTCACAGCCGGGGAGGCTGAGGCAGGGGAGTCACAGAGTGAGTTCCAGTCTGACCTGAACTGCAGAGCGAGGGGTGGCCTGGAATAGCAGCGCAGCCTGTTCTGTGAGGAGCTATGTGGATCCTGACACGGTGCCCCGCGTAGGGAAAGGACAGCACGGGGACAGGCCGGGGACACGGATATGTCTGGAGAATTCCGTGACGTTGGTGTGAGAGCACCATGCGGCTCTCTGGGAACTCTGGCCCAAGGTCAGGGTTGTTCAGTCCGCCGGCCAGGCTGGCTGGGACAGAGATCCAGCCGCATGCAAGCCCCAGGACAAGGAGGCCTCACGCTGGGGTCTTCCCACTCCCGTGCCGAGTCCCTCCGAGTCCTGCGCTTGATCTACCTCCGCGAGGAACCTGACACCTGCCAGTGCCCCGGCAGGTCTTCTGCGGTCTGCTGTGCTCCCACTCCACACTTTGGACTCCTTCTCTGAGCTCGAGGACTTTCGAACTCCTATTCATCCTGCAAAGCCCACCTAGAACAGCACAGCCTCCAGGAAGCCCTCCGAGAGCTCCACTGATTCCTTGTCAGCATCCACCAAACCGGGCTGTCTTCCCTCGGAAGCTCCTGCCACAGCCCGGCTTTTAGGTTAATGGCGGTAATGATGAATTTCTCCCCCAGAAAACCCACCCCGAGAACAAGACTTTCTGTCAGGGAAAGGTCACATCGCAGTTGTGTTTCGGGCCTCCCAGAGGTCACACAGGGCCATGGGCTTGCTTTAATTTTCTCTCATCATCCTCTTCACCAGCTGAACAGTCTTTGACTAGGAGCCCTGCCGAAGCCAGATGCAGGTTCGGGCCGTATCTGAGACACGGTAGCTGCTCAGTAAACCTGAGTGGGTTGCGCAGCGGAAGGTGAGTGACCACCTGCGTGGAGAGCAGGGCTCCGTCCCTCGCCTGTCGGGGCGGGGTTGGCACACAGCTCCAGCTCGGCCGCGGCCGGCCCGGGAGGCTCCCGAGGTCTCGTCGCGGACGCCGGGGCCACGGTGCAGCTGCCGGAGCCTGGCTCCGGGCTCAGGGCGGATAATCCCCAACTTCAGCGCTAATTTGCTCTTGATCCGAGGCTCCCGCGGCCGCCTGGTCTCATTAGCTGGGAGCCCCAAGAAGAAAGAAGGCTGAGCCGGCAGCCGCCAGTCTGGAAGTTGCGACCTTGACGCCGCCCCTGAAGCAAACAGGCCGCGTGGGCCTGGCCTGCGCCCCGGAGCCCTGGGCTGTCCGCGCGTGGGGGCCGTGCGCCGGGCCAGGCCACCCTCGCCCACACCGGGCACACACGAGCCGAGCACACTGTGACCCGGCGGCTGTGTCACACTCTCCATGCCCCTCGATGGTCATGGTCGGGCCTCACCGGGTCCGCCTAGCACACCAGTGGGGGGGTGGGAGGGGTGGACACCACACCGCCTCCCCAGGGGTCCGCTGTGTGTGTGGGGGGGTGCGGCCCCTATGCACTGCTGGGTGAAATGGCTGGTGATCTGTGTGCCCTAGAAAGTCCCCAGAAAAGTTTAAGGTCTCCATGAGTCTTGCGGGTACATCAGGGACCCTTGGCACTTAAGTCTCTCAGGAAGGTTGAGTAATCCCAGCCCTGGAGAGGCTGAGACAGGAGGCTGTCAGAGAGTTCCAGGACAGCCTGGGCTACACAGGGAGACCCGTCTCAAAAGCCGAAGATGTAGGGAGAGACGGCCATAGTCCGTGCAAAAAGGCATATTAACTAGAAGGACAGAAGACTGGACGGGGCATGCAGACACTGGCTTGGTGGTGGATTGTGTAGTGAAGGAAGGGAGAAGGAGAGACGTCAGGGGTAACTCCTAGAAGCTGAGCCTGGGGGCACTGGGGTTACTGAGGCAGGAGGATCATCGCAGGATCAAGATCTGTCTGGGTTGCCTGGTGAGTTCCAGGCCAGCCTGAGCTGCAGAGTGACATCCTGGCTGGAAAACGGCCCCCAAAACTATGGAGCGACCATCATTCCAGCCCGAAGGCTGTCAGAGGAGCTAACCGGTCTCGAGGAGGTGGAAGTTCTACCCGGACTTGCCGGGCCGCAGTGGGAAATGGCGAGTGTGTGGAGTTTGCAAGAGCTCTGGCAGGGTCGTGATTCAGGAGCATCGGCGGTGAGTGTTAGCTTTCTGATGACTCTGGGAGCCCGAGGGCTGGGAGGAGACTTTCTCAGCCAGCCTCCTTGGAAGGACAGGTATTGAAGTCCTTGAGCTCTCTGGGTTTTTGAGGCTGGGTTTCACTGTGTAGCCAGGGCTAGCCTTGAACATGAAGCAGTCCTCCTGCCTCAGCCTCCCAGGTGCTGGGGTTATAGGTTTGTACCACCCTACCGAGCCTTCTGCTTAGCCTTTGAATCAGGGATCTGGGGATTTCCAGAGCATACCTTGCAGGGGGTCCCCCGAACAGCCACTGTCCTTTCTGTCTCTGCACCCTACATATTCGGTCTGTCCTGACAGAGCCCAGGGGACATTTTATACAGCACGGGCTCAGACCCCAGATAGACACCTGCTATTAATATAGTCGGAGGCTGGAGCCCTGTTTGGGGACACAGATGCTCTCTCCTTCCCGGGGCGATGGTTTCAGTCTCTTCAGAGAGCACAAAACAGCAAGCTAGGAAAATCACACAGTCGTGAACCTAATTTTATATCCTAATAAAACATGATACGGCTCATTTGGGAAAATCATCAGGAACCTATTTGCAGACGCGGGGCCATCTGGGACGCGCTCAGTGAGAGACTGCCCGGCCGCCGGGGACAGGGCCTGGACAGCCAGCCTGGTGGGGCAGAGATGCCAGAGACCGGGCACCTGAGAGCAGACAGGGCCTCAGGGATCAGGGACTGGAGGAGGCAGGAGGTGGGAAGCGACTCGAGAGCCCCAGCTCCAGGGCTCGCTCTGCAGGTTCCCCTTCACCAAGGAGGAACAAGCGAGATGATGTCATCCCTGAGGCGTCCTTAGGGCTTCCCCAAGCCCCAGGCCTTGGCTCAGTGAACACCGGCCGAGCAGTGCGTAGGAACACACACTAGACCTGGAGGCACACTAGACCGGGACCACAAGAAATGTCTTCGTCAGCTGGGTCTGGTGGTGCACCCCTGTAAGTCTAGCCCTCTGGGAGGCTGAGGCAGGAGGATCTCAAGTCCCAGCCCAGCCTGGACAACTCAGAAAGACCCTGCCTTGAAATGAAGCACAAAAGGCAGTGATGTAGCCCAGTGTGAAGGCTGTGGGTTCAATCCCTATGCTGGCAAAAAGCCAGCAGTAATTTTGTCTATTCATTATTTTGTGTATCCCACTATATAAATGGGAATATTCTGGGAGGTTAAACAACACTTTGTGCCAGTGGCTTTTGCTCAGGTCATTTAAGACTGTGAGGACTACGTAGAGGAACCTGAGCCTCCGGGGTCCCACCTGAGTTACAGCCAGCCCTTGGGAAACGAACAAGTTCGCAAGTTAAGGGCCCACTCTTACTCCTTTGCCTGAGGCTGCCGACCCCACCCCTAGTTCCTTGGTGGCTAAGTGTGCTGTATTTGCTTTCCTGGGTCTCTCCAGGGACCGGCCCACCCCAGAGGTCGCTCCGGGGCTGAAGGAAGCTCCGCCCAGGTAGACTCGGCTCCTGCAGTGGACACAGGCTGTGTGGCGGCGAGTGGGGAGCGGCAAGCATTCCGCTCTTCCCAATTCTTCAAATAACTGACACGTCTATAATAGCAAATATTCTGCATTTCCCAATTGCTAAAATAACCGGAGTATTTATAATTGGGACAAAACAAAGAGATTCAGACTGCAAGGCCCGGCAGGGCGTGCCTGTAATTTCATCTACTCTGGAGGCTGAGGCAGAAGGCTGGCAAGTTCCTGCCAGGCTGGGCAATTTCAAAGACCTTGCTCCCACATAAAAAGGGCTGGGAGTCAACTCAGTGGCACACCACGCCCGGGCTTCATCAGAAAAAATAGACACATTTGGACAATAACCGCTTAAAATGCTAGGCATGCTTGGCTGAAATAATATAGGTGCACTCACTTTTACATGTCCCAGAGCGGCACACACGTGGGCCATGTCAGAGCCCACTTGCACGGAGCATACATGTCTGGGGACTCAGTCCATATGGAGCACCGGGAAGTGAGGACTGAATATCGCTCTTCCCAGATGAGGCTGTGGTGTGGAGATGGGAGCAGCTTGCTTAAGGTCACACTGTTAAACACTGGCGGACTTCTCTGGGAAAGATGGTGCACTTGCGAAGGCTGAGGCAGGAGGGTTTCAGGTTCAAGCCCAGCCTGGGGAACTTAGCAAGACAGTCTCAAAATAAAAAATAGGCTGGACATGGTGGCACACACCTGTAATACCGGCACTTGGACACACGTGTAACACCAGCTAAGGCAGGAGGGTTGCCTTGAGTTGATATCAGCCTGGATTATACAGTGAGATCTTGCCTCAATAAATACATTTTTAAAAATGTCAGAATGCAGCTCATCATGAAGGTCTTCGGTTCAATCATTAGTACTACAAAAGCAAACAAACAAAAACCAAGAAAAAAAAAAAAAGAGAAATAGCAAGTTCTCAGGCAGCCCAGTTGAGCTCACAAGACTTTGGCGGGCGGCTCTGTCACCCCGAGCTTGGCTTAACCAGCCGCACACTCTCCTCTGTGGAGTAGTCACCAACCACCTCACCGACTAGGAGCAGGAGCGCGGCCAGGATGACCAAGCTCCTGTGTAGCTCACTCGGGGCCACATGGGGGCGGTGCCGCCAGGACTGCTGCTTCCCACTACAGCAAAGGGCCTCCTGCCTCCTCCCTCGTCCGGATCTCTGAATTTTTAGAAGAATTCTGCCCCAAAGAAAAGTAATTTTTCATAGGGAAAGCTGCGTACTTTAGCACACGCCCACTTTCGATAAGAATTTCCACCCCAGAGTCCGTCAAACAGCAGAGATCCCTCCCTTGCTCTGCCAAGGAGCAGATCTTTATTGAGCACCTACTAGGTGGTGGTCGACAATCCAGTGGCCATGAGGGAGGCCGGAAGTGGCCATGAGGAAGGCCGGAAGCTCTAACCTCGCGGGGCTTAGAGTCTGAGTTTCTTATTTAAAAAAAATTGCCTTCACCCCAAGCGCCATAGCGTCTAACACTGGAGAGGCCTAGGCAGGAGGGTCTCTGGAGTTGAGGGCACCCTTGCATACGTGGTGAGACTCCAAGTGGGATTCCACGCATGAGCCACCACGCCCAGCTCTCTGGGCTCCTATCTTTTCTCTTTCTTTCTTTTTTCGAGGTAGGGTCTTGCTTTATAGTTCAGGCTGGCCCTGAGCTCACTATGTAGCCCAGGTGAGCCTTGAACTCACAGCAATCCTCCTGCCTCTGCCTCCTGAGTGCTGGGATTATGGTGTGGGCCACCACGCCCGGCACTGTGGTATGTGGTTACGCGGATCAAACTTGGGACCTTGCGCTTGCCAGGCAGACACTGGAAACACTGAGCTAAATGCCTGGCCCTGGGCTCGTTTCTACTTCTGTAAAAGGCAGGTATTCAATAACAAAATGGGGACAGGTCTATAAACCCCTCCACCTGGGAGACGGAGCTCCTGAGAGGGTCCCACCACCTGCAGCAGGGCCTCAATGACTCAGGGGGGCAGCACAGGCACAAGGCTAGCGGGGACGGAGGAAACCAGCCTGGACAGGATGTCCTGAGTTCTAACTCCACCGCCAAAGCCCCAGGCTTCCTCTATGCTACACTCACAGGCAGAAGCCTAAAAAAACTGGCTCTGGAGATTCATGCCCAGCAGCAATCAGCACCACATACCACAGTGCCGGGCGTGGTGGCTCACGCCTGTAATCCCAGCACTCAGGAGGCAGAGGCAGGAGGATTGCTGTGATATGAGTTTGAGGCTGAGCTTGGGGCCAGACTGAACTACAAAGTGAGATCCTGTCTCAAAAAACCTAAAAAAAAACTGGCTGTGGAGAAAGGTAAAATTAGTGTGCAGTCTGGAAAGTGCTGAGACCATAAACTAGGTTGTGGTGTTTCACGCCTCTAATGATGCTCAGGAGGCTGATGCAGGAGGATTGCCATGAGTTCAGGGCCAGCCTGGGCTGCACAGAGAGACCTTATCTCAAAAAACAAAACCAGAAAAATATGTCTGAGTCATGCCACAGGAAAGATTAAATCCCCACTGCTAAATCCACACAAGACACTGGCGGGCAGCTGTGCCGCCACAAGGAGATTCGCTTGTGCATCACTTCCTATGCAAAGAGAGTGTGCGTCATGCACATTTTGTAAAATACCCTCGCGGCAATGCGTGTTTAGAATGAGCCTGGAAAGAGATGTAAATACATGAATGCTAGTCATCATGCTGTGATATTTATATTCTGTAGATTTTCTGTAACAAGTATGAAATACGTGCCCGACACGGTGGTCCATGCCTGTCACCCCAGCACTCGGGAGGCTGAGGCAGGAGGGTTACAGTGAGTGGGAGCCCCACCGGGCTACACAGTGATCTGCCTTCTGGGGTACAGTCAGACCTGGCCTCAGACGGTTCCCAATTTCTTTCTTTCTGTTTTTTTAAGTGAAAATAGGGCCAGAGGTATATCTTAGTAGTGGAAGGCCTGGCTGGCGAGTGTGAGGCCCTGAGTTTGATTCCTGATACAAGAAAAAAAAATAAATAAAAAGAAGGAAGAAAGAGGCAGAGCCAGAGGGAGAAAGAACCAGGTAAACAGTGAAGTACAGGGCTGACGGCGGAGGTCAGCAGCAGAGCCGGATCCGTTCCCAGGGGACGGTCAGTCAGTCAGTCGGGGGACACTGGCCAGCCAAGCTCAGACACTCGTAGTGGCAGAGACACAGAGGGCCCCTCCCTCTCCAAACCCTTTCTTTCCTTTTGTCTCGAGGTGGGGCCTCCCGTGTAGCCCAGGCTGGCTCGAGCTCGAAGCAGGACTCCTGCTTCGGCTTCTGAATTCCGAGCCCACAGGTGTGCGTCGTGAGGCCTGGGTTAACTCAGCCCTTCTCTCACTGCCCCGCCCTGGCCTGTCTCTCTGCACCTCAAACCCTTCCTCCGCTCCTTGAATAGGCTTCTTGTGCCGCTTGTCCCGCTGGGCTCCCTCCAGGTCGTCGGCACACTGCAGGGCCTGGCTCAGCAGTTGTCGGGACGTCTGGGCTGAAGAAATAAACGCTGGGGGCGCACACCTGTGATCCCAGCTCTCGAGGCTGAGACAAAGGACCTACAGTGCAAAGCCAGCCTGAAGTACAGAGTGGGACTCCGCCTCAAAAACCCAAAACAGCAACAGAAACCCCCCAAACAAAGAACTATATGCCAAGCAGAGCACGATGGTGCATTCTCATCGTCCCAGCACTTGAGAGGCTGAGGCAGGATGATCCCAACTTTGAGCTCAGTTTGGGCAGCTTAGTGAGACTGTCTCAAAATACAAAATAAAAAGGGCTGGGGAAGTAGCTTAGTAGCAAAGCACCCCTGAGTTCACTTTGCAGCACTGAAGTAATGAAGAAAGAAAGAAAAAGAGAAAGAAGGAAAAATATGCCAATGTACAATATCAGTTTACAATTTCTCTCCTTTATTCCAACCAAAAAGTGTCTTTGTACGCCCCGGGGTCAAATGAGCAGAGTACATCATTCAGTACATAGGTAATAAGAGATCGAGGGTATTTTTATGAGTCAGACTGACATGTTCCTTGTGCCACATGATAGGAGCATCTTGCTCCGTGAAAATGTTTTTACATCATCTGGCTCCTACATATAAATGCTACTAAAAATATCCATAATAAATTCTGCCATGTTTCTTCATCTGAAAAACTACACAGAGAAATCTAAAAGAAAAACTACCCTTGGACAAAGACATGAAAACAAAACAGTATTTTTATTTCATGAAAATCTTCGTTGTGTTGTATATATATATATATATATATATTTTAAAGACAGACTCTCACTGTGTAGTCCAGACACTGGCCTCAGATGAGGTGACCTTCCTGCCTCAGCCTCCCAAGTGCTGGAATTACAAGCCTGGCTTCTTTAAAGTGCCTTCCATTCAAAGTTCAGCAACATAATTTCTGTTAAAGAGTTTTAAAATGATTGTGCTTCAGGGCCGGGGATTTAGCTCAGTGGTTCTGGTCCCTGTCTTGCAAGCACAAGGACACAGGTTTGATCCCCGGTAACCATATACCATACTGGGTGTGGAGACTCACACCCAGCAGCAACCAGTACCACATACCACAGTGCCGGGCGTGGTGGCTCACGCCTGTAATCCCAACACTCGGGAGGCAGAGGCAGGAGGATTGCTGTGATGTGAGTTGGAGGCTGAGCTCAGGGCCAGCCTGAACCACAAAGCAAAACCCTGTCTCAAAAAACCTAAAAAAATAAAAAGTTTTTAAAAAAATAAATAAAATGATTGTGTTTCATGCTGATTGTCTCCCCCTTTGTATAAGATGAGGTTGATTTCTCAGTGACTTAAAATGTCTGGATTTCAGTTAAAATGTATACTTATGGATATCAGAGAAGGGGTATGCCCTGTTTCCAGTTTACTTCAAAGAAGGGAGCGAACAATAAATACATGGAAGAGTATAAATGATAAATAAAGACAAGGAAGAAATAAACTAAACACGGACAAAAGACCAATAGTTAATCAATAAATCATGAATAAATAGTGAAATAAGTGGATAAATGCATTAATGGGGCTGACTGGAGAGGGGTCTTCTGTGTCATGTTCTGGATTTCTCGGTAGTCAGCAGTACAGGACACAAGGACAGAGTTAGAGATAATCAGTTTGTCTCAAACTTTCCCCAACAGCTCAGACTTTAGCCTAAAATTCTGGGAACCACAGGCTGACCCACTCCACCAGGACTGCAGAATCACGTGGTTAGACAAGTCTTCACCATCGTGTGTGATCATTAGTGTAGGGGGTGGGG